>APFE031742519.1:32421-50789 GCA_000404065.3 Pinus taeda | reverse complement strand
TTGTATTTATAATATATTTTAAAAAGTATATTGTTAGTAAGCTTTATAAGGTAAGTTTAATTTTTAAGAGAAAATATATATAGGAAAGAAATCAATATTGTCAAAATTAAGTTATAATGGATACTCAAGTATAACAAAACATTGCATGTATAAAATCTAAGGGAGATAGAAGCACTTTATGCATGTTATTAGCACAAGAGCTTTTAAATCCAAGGAAATTCAAGTTTAGGAGGAAACAGAATGATGCAACTGTTAGAAATGTCCCTAATTATGTTAAAGTAGAGTGATTTTGCATTATTTCCAGTTGTTTAGCCTTGAATTCCTCTTGTTGGGAGCTAAGGCTCTACACTCATCTTGTAAGTTTTGAAGAGCTTAATGATGTTGTGCTAAAATATCCAAGGAGTCTCAACCTAAATAGAAAGGTTGGAAATGACAACATGAAGTTGACAGTACTAGGAATATAATCCTTAAAAGTCATATTATATTTGTTGTAACATTATCTTCATTATGGTGGTCCCCCGCTTGTCATGGGCATGATGAAAGGAGAATGTCACTTCAATAATTGAACCCAAGAAGGAAGTGTGACAAAGTCTCTATGTCTAAGAGGAGAAGAGACTAGTTAGAATTCAAGACATATACAACATTGCACACTAAGTTGAGTCCTTGCAATAAGTTCTGTCATCAATTGATACTTCACACAGGGATGATGTGTAGTACACCCCATTAACTCCCAAATCACTAGAAATATACCACCTTGGCTTCAAGAGGAGTGTGGGATATTATTAAAAGGCATGCCCAAGGATATCAAGGCGATGAAGTGATTATGGTGAAGTGTTAATTCAATATGATGCAATCACTTGCAGACTACCACAAAAGTTGTATACAAAATTTTCTTGATTAGATGACGAATTTGATTAGTTATAGGGGGGTTTTAATGAAATGTTGAGAGTGGAACTTTTTCCATTGACATTTAGGCCCCCCATTTTGACATGGATTGCTAGTTTAGCTTAGAAATCTATTGAGGAATTATTGATTTTAAGGACATGAAAACAAGAGATACAGAGAAATTGGGAAAGGAGAAGGGATATGCATAGGAAAATGAAAGAAAATTTAGCATTTTTACAAACAAAGCCCAGTTGAAGATGTTTATTATTGTTATTGGAATCTCCAATGATGATAAGGTAAGTGATAGTGAAGGGAGAGACCATCTTGAAAGCTAGATACAAGGCTCCATTTCACTCTCTCCCCCATAATTCTCTCCCTCTCTATCTTACACCACTATGCTTCCCTCCCTCTCTCTCTATCACATGCTCACTCACTCTTTTCCCCCCCATCCCCCATCCCCCCTCAACCCCCCACCCCCCCTCCCTATTCTCTCTCTCTCTCTCTATATATATATATATATATATTACACCAATTTGCTTCCCTCTCCCTCTCTCTCTCACACACACACCACATCCTTCTCCTCTCTTGGGATTCATAAATGAAGTAGGAATTGTTATAACAATGTTATTAGTTTGTAGAAAAAATAAATTGCATGTTATTGGAGGCTACCAAATAAAGATCAAATATGGAGAGGAGCATGTGATGCTTCTCTATGGGGATGGTTGGTACAATAGTTGAAACTATGCGTACTTTCAATGTTAGTTGGTCTCTGGCCATGGTCGTAAATACTGAGCGAGTCGAGGCTATTCTCTTGTAACTAAGGAACAAACAATGCAACTCACTCTCTCCTCTCCTTGCCTATTAGTGGAGAATGTGTAAAGATATAATCTCAGTATTTATCATAATGAAACATAGGTCATTGGTTATTTCTGATTGATATGTTATGCACAGGGTGTCCTTTAACCTTGTGGTAGACTTGCAGATGTGTGCAACTACAAAGTCAATGGTTGATTACTCAATTAATTTTATATTTTCAAAATATTAACAAATTTATTATTTAAAAAAATAAAGTTCAATTATTTTTATATTCTTAAAATCTTAGTATACTTACTATTTAAGAAGAACAATTTTTTTTTGCAAAGTTTGAAATAGAGGATTACACTTTTAACAATTTATTATATTTTAATTTTATACTATTAAGTGTTTAATGGTTATTCTAATTGTAATATTATATGAGGATGGATGTGAATATTTTAAGCTTACAACCATCATTTATTTTTTATATCTGAAGACTAAAATCATTTATATTCTCAATAGGCTCTTGAATCCATGTGGTACACCCCCATAACAATACAACCATGTTGGTGTATATAACATCTAAAGTGCCATTTGATCCAAAGTTTCCAAGAAAATCTTGAAAACTCTAAATTTTTTAATATGAGATTTAATCCATGTGTTATGAGCATAGTTGATTATTGTCAATCAATTAGCATAACATTCACTAGAGGAAATTTCAGCAGTGGTCTCCCAAGGAAAATAATAAAATAAGAGTTATAAATTTTGGAGGGAAAAGAGGAGAACTACTTTTTTTTTAATTGTATTTTTGGCTTATCTCCTTATAGGTTTACACAAATTTCAAGCGTAGACACTCATTGGATGCGGAATTAAATTCCACATCCAATGAGTACCTGTTATGCATACTTCTGACAAGATCCACATTGATAAAAAATGAAGATACATTAAACAAGTATGCTGAACACGTTTGTTTAATTTATCTTCAATTTTTATCAATGTGGGTCTTCTCAAAATTATGCATAATGGGTACTTGTTGGATGTGGAACTTAATTTTGCATCCAGCAAGTGTCTACACTTGAAATTTGAGTAAACTTATAACAAGATAAGTCAAAAATACAATTAAACAATTAGTTTATTTTATTTTCCCTCCAAAATATTTACATGTACCTCTTTTTAAATTTAAAGGATTTTGATTGGTTTATATATTATATATACGTGAAACTTTCATATGCGCTTTTAGGCTGAAATTTCCTCTAATGCAATGTCCATACTTAATGTATTTAAATACTTCAATTTCCATAATATCATTCAATTTATTATATTTTCCTTTTTGCAAAACACCAAAACTATTAACCATAGTTTATAGGTGTAAATTATTGGGATAGGAAAATTTTAGTAAGATTAGCATCGTGGTTGAATAACAATTTTGAAGAGAAAATAATGGATATCAAGGGAACTCAAAGAGATGACGTTGCATATTCATATATTTCATCACTCTAATCTTATAATTTTTGTGTCTATTATTTGATTAATGTTTATGCACATTTAACTTTATCCTCTCTACCACTTAGTAAGTAATTCATAGCATCATGTGATTGAAATAAATATTTAATTCGAAGAAAACACACAATTAATAGTTAATGTAAATTTCTCACCCACAAGGCATAGAATATACGATGATAGGGTGTTATATTAAGGAATTTTGTGGTGTAAATATCACTAATTCGAAACTCTGTGGGAAACAATCCAGTCATGCTTAGGGCTGGTGTGGCCCAAGTCAAGTGAAATTCCTAAGTGATTGTGACTTCTTAGATTCCCTTGGGTCGCAGCTACTGAAGCCATAAGTTAGGAGTGTCAATCATTTTAGGACTCACATTACCTAGCAAACAAAAAAATAGTTAATATAAATATCTCAAAATTTCATTTATCTTTTACACATTTGGTCAATATCAATACAAAGATAATGCATCCTTTAATGATTTTATTTGTCATAAAAAATCTATTAAGTTTAGTGAAAATTTCTAACTTGTAAGTTCTTTATTAATTTTAGACATGCACCTAAACAAATGAATCCTTTTAACATCATGAAATCTACATTTGGAATTATAAGTCAATTATTTTTGCATATCAAAGTCTCACTTCTTAGTTATCCACATTGATAATTTACCTTTCCTCAATTATAAGAAACCTAATCAATCACAATCTAATTGTATATCAATTTCTTCTTCTCATTACTAGCAACAGCAATATGAATATGGTGATACTAACATTCATATCAATATGGTGATACTTTGCATGTCAAATATTTTCAGAACACTCGATTGGTCACTTTCGTTGTGCCTCAAACCTATGATCAATGAGACATATTATTTGTACAATTAATTTTTATAGCAACATTGTTCATTCTTGGGTCGGATTCTTAAGCAACTTATGGACAATGTATCATAATTTTTCTTATCATCAAATCCATCTAGTAGGATTATAATTTGACATCTAATTTCACATGCAATTTTTCATGGTTTGAGAGATAAAGTGAATAATGAATATCATTAACAAAAATCATAAAATTCATGATAACTGAATCCAAAATGATCGCATATGATACTCGTATATGACAATGACAACTTGGAGGAAGTGCCTTCCTCCAAATATCTCAGAATTGACATTCATTACAAACTCAACTAGAATTATAACATTGATAAAAGAATTGATGGAGGGTGGAAAGCTTAGTATGGTCTTGAAGATGGGATTAAAAGACACCTATTTGAGGATATCATTACAAATAAACATATATTATATGGATTTGATGTTTTGGAATGCATTATCTTTGAAGAGTGATAGAGAAAGCTAGAAGAGATCCAAAAGGAATTTATAACCTTTAATCTCAAAATTAAAGGAAATACACCCAAACCTATCATTGTTGAAGTGATCCTTTCCCATATTGAAAGCATGCTTACATAGTTATTCAATGTATAAGAAGAGGTTAAACAACATGGAAGGTGAGAGGCTTCCTAAAATTTCTTAAAACTTTAGTAAAACACCACCTTCGTTTCAAATAGGGATGGCATAAGGATGCCCAATCTTGGTTATATCATTGGGGGACAGAGAAAGAGGTAATTTTGTAGAATATGAATAAAATATATATACTTTTAATAAGAAGACAATTTTATTAGCGAAGATCTAGACTAGTACACAACATTGACAAAAATATCAGCGTTTTCTTCAACTAGATTTACTCATGACAAAAGAAAAGAAACAATTTTGAGCTCAACTTGTTCAAAACATTTGTAGACCCAAGATCCTAACATATAGGAAACTAGGTACATAAAAAATTGAAAATGTATCTACCATACATATGGAAATATAAATTTATGGACCTTATAAACCATGAAAGTAAAATAAGAGATCAAAATAAATAGTCATTGGAGAATCAAACAAAGGAAGCAGCCAATCTTGCAAGGGAATCCTCTAGAATGTCTATGGGGTTGTCCCTAGAGCTGACACTAGCATCTGAGACTAAAACCCCACCTTCTAATTTTGCTAGAAGTTTTGAAAGGGTAAGGAGAACCCTACTCTATTTCTCCACACTGTCTAGGCGAGCCCTTATTTTATGGAGCTTAGTTTCTCGACCCGAAAAGTTTAAACTACCAATAGTTTGGTGTGCCAGTACAATTCCAAAGTGTGAAAATGAAGGAAAGGAAGTATGTAACAATATTATAGGGGAAGGAATGTAATGTTGCTAGTCAATGGGGTTGAGAATACAACTATTTCCATGCTTCGTATCCTAGGGGTTGCATAAACCACATGTTTCTTCCACTTATATGCGTGCATTCCATTGATAGAATTATAATTACTAGGTGATCAAGGCACCACCACATAGAGGAACCCTCTATTGCATAGTTAAATTGAGAAAATAATTGATGGAGGGTGGAAATCTTATTATGGACTTGAATATGGGATTAAAAGACTCTTCTTTGAGGATCTTATTACAACAAACATATATTACATCGATGTGATATTTGGGAATGCACTATGTTTGAAGAGTGACGGAGAATATTCGAAGAGAGACAAAAGGAAATTATAACTTGTAATCTCAAAATTAAAGTAAATACACCCAATCTTAGCCTCCTCGTTAAAGAAATCCTTTCCACAGTTGAAATCATGTGAACAACAAAGTATTCAATTTGTAAGAATAGGTTAAACAACATATAATATAAGAGGCTTCCTAAAATTGCTTGAAACTCTATCAAAACACCACCTTTGGTTCAAACAGGGATGATAGAAGGATGCCCATTCTTGGTAATACCATTGGGGCATAAAGAAAGATATCATTTTGTAGAATATGAATAAAATATATATACTTTTGGTATGAAGATAATTTTATTAGCAGAGATATAGACTAGTACATAACATTGACATGATTTTTTGCTTTTTCTTCAAACATAACTACTCATGACCAAAAAATTAAATAGGTTTGAGATGAAATTGATCAAAAAATCTGAAGGCCCAAGATCTTACCATATTGGAAACTAGGCACATAAAATATTGAAAACGTATCTACCAGATAGATGGACATATACATCTATGGACCTTATAAACCATGAAAGTAAAGGAAGAGGCCATAATAAATTTTCTTTGGAGCATCAAACTAAGGAAGGAGTTGATCTTACAAGAGCACACTCTAGAATTTCTATCAGGTTGTCCCTAGAGCTAACACTAGCTTCTGAGGCTAGAGCCCCACCATGCAATTTTTCTAGAATTTTTCAAAGGGTAAGGATAATTCCGCCCTATTTCTCCACATATTTTTCTAACATTTTTCAAAGGGTAAGGATAATCCCACCCTATTTCTCCACAAAATTCCAATGTGTGAAAATACTTCATGTCATGAGTGTGATTGGTCCCTGTGTTAGGGAGAAAGTCCACCACTTCAGCCAAAATATCCTCATCGTCTATTGTAAGGAATTTAGACTTGACTTTCATTTTAAAAACCTACAAAGTTTTACATGTTATAGGAGAAGTCACATGCTATAAAGCTTCTGTAACTTATCTAGTTGTGGTTCCACTTGAGTGCATCGAATAGGAGATCACCCTTTGCAAGCAAGGTAGGGTGACATTAGGATGAGAAGAGACCAAAAGTTATTGAATAGAGCACGAAGGCAAGGAATGATGTCAAAAGAGGGGAAGGAATGAAATATTTCTCGTAAGAAGGGTTGAGTGTAAGACTATCGCCATGCCTTGTATCTCAGGGGGGTTGGAAAAGCCACATGTTTCTTCCCCTTCTTTGCGTGATTTCCATTGGTAAAATGCTAATTACTAGGTGATCATGGTGCCACCATGACAGAGGAACCATCGATTCAAGAATTAAATTTGTCATTAGAAAAAACTAGCTTATGCATGTAATCGCTTGGAAACGCGTGGCATGTGACCCCATTTTGTTAAGTTTCATCAATAAACATCCCCCCTATCTTATTTCGTTTACAACCACCAAATTTGGGGAGCATAATAAGCATAACATTAAAAATATTATAACATCAAACTTAAAGAGAAATTGTGATGTGAGAAGGAGTTAGAGGAAAAGGGAAAATAAGATATTATAAGTGCTCAACGCAAATCTCTAAAATGCAGTAGCAACTGTACTGGCTTTAAATGGATGAGATAATGCACAAAAGTGTGCATACTTGGTAAGTATATCAATTACCACCATGATGACACTCTTTTCTTCAGACTTGGGTCAACCTGTGATAAAATCCATTGAAACCTCCTCTCAACGTTGACTTGGAATGGACAAAGGTTGTAATAGACATGGAGTCTTAATTTTCTCAACTTTATTTTGTTGGAAAACCAAACATTCTGCCACAAACTTTTGAATATCAGATTTAAGTTCATACTAAAAAAATTCCTTCTTAATCCTGTGGTAAGTTTTTAAAAATCTTGAATGCCCTCCTAAGGGAGATGTGTGCAATTCTCTAAGAAAATTTTGTTTGAGTTGGGAATTCTTACAGAGGTATAAGCGATCTTCATACCATAATGAATCATTTTTCCATCTAAATGTATCAGATGTACTGGGATCTTGCTGCAACTTCTGAATGAATTCCCACACTTCTTTGTCCCCTTGCCTCGTTTATCCAATTTGGTTGCATAATAGAAATGGAACAAAGAAATGCTTCCACATCCTCATCCTTTCTTGAGAGTGCATCTGCAACAACATTTTGTTTCCCTTTTTTGTAGATGATTTCAAGTCATAACCCAACATCTTTGTGACCCATTTTTGTTGCTCTTCTAGAGATAACCTTTGTTCTAAAAGTTATTTAAGACTATCATGATCTGTTTTTACCTTGAAGTGTCTCCCACTTGTAGTATACCTAGCGGGGATATTATGGGGTACAGAGGGAGGTACCCAAGGGAATAATGTAATAATGGGATGGGCCATCATTAATAAATAAAGTGGTTAACCCACATCATGTAAGGGACCACAAGTAGTTAAAAATAATGTGATAATCCCATTGTATTAGATATATGGTATTGAGATACCCAGGGTAATGACCTAGGGTATTGTATGTATGAAGCCTATATAGAGGCTACAGAATCTCCATGGAGATATGTCAAGGATTATTGTATTGGCAAGCATATGGCTTGTGTAGCATTCTCCTTAAGGAGTGACTATATGGTATTACCCTACCTTAAGGGTTTTGATTAATAAATAGAAACATTTTTATATTCAGATCTCGTTATTTCTAGGCAGACCCAGGGTATTGTATGTATGAAGCCTATATAGAGGCTAGAGACTCTCCATGGAGATATGTCAAGGATTATTGTATTGGCAAACATATGTCTTGTGGAGTGTTCTCCTTCCTTAAGGAGTGATTTTATGGTGTTACCCTACCTTAAGGGTTTTGATTAATAAAGAGAAGCATATCTATATTCCGATCTCATTATTTCTAGGCATATTTATAATACAATGGGCTTATCATATTATTGCTAACTACTTTTGGTCCCTTACATGCGGGTTAACCACTTTATTTATTAACTATGGCCCAACCCATCATTACATTATTCCCTTGGGTACCTCCCTCTATACCCCATGTATCCCCACTAGGTATACTACATTGATGCATTGTAAAAAATAGGTTACAGCTAAAGAAACTACAAAGATGTTCTTCCAAAATGTATGGGTTCATTTTGGGTTACCTACTTCGATTATTTTTTATTGAGATTCTTGATTTATCGAAAAGTTTTGGTCAAGTTTATGGGAACTCATGGACACAAAGTTGAAGAAGAGCACATCATTTCATCCACAAACTAACAACCAGACAAAAGTAGTGAAGAGAATAGTAGTGCATTTCCTTCGAGGATATTGTGGTAAGCATCCTAAACTTTGGGATGAGAATTTACATTACATCCAGCATGCCTACAATCGTGTCAAGCATTCATCTACACAAGTACCTCCATTTGAAGCTTGTTTGGTTTATTTGCAAACTCTCCTTTGGATTTCATTTTTGGTAAAGATATTGTAGTAGATGGACATAGTGATGTGGAAAAAGTGAAGAATTTCATTGAACACATCCAATCAGTGCATGAAAGGGTATAAGATCAACTGGATAAAATCCAAAGCAAGACATGATAAGCATTGGGTTGATCATGATTTCTAATGGGATATCAAGTTTGTTTGTAAATTGGCAAGGAAAGGTTACAAGTCAAAGGTAATAGTTTCAAGCCAATCAGATATGGTCCTTTCAAAATTTTGGAGAAGATTGGTAATAACGCTTTTCGATTAGATTTGCCATTTTATATGCAAATGTATTATGTTGTGAATGTGGAAAACTTGAGATTGTATGATTCTCCTATGATTGTTTATCAAGAATATATTGGTCAAATTCCATCTATAGAATATTTTTCTCCTAAATATTTAAATGAGTTGCAGGAAGACTTTATTCTTGACAAGAGGATAAGAACTTCATGCAAAGGCAATGTGGAACCTTCGTGTGGTGCTCAAAGGTACCAATCTAAGCAAATAAAAGGTCGATAGAGGTCAGCAAAGTGAGGAAGTTGTACCCTCAGTTGATGCTCGTAAAAATAAACTTTTGGTGGTCCAAAAGCTTCTAGTGGGGAGGAGTGATCTAGGGGATCAAAAATATGCTCAAAAATGAAAGTTCTTAAAATATCCCAAAACCAACAGCAAATCACATATCATGTCATTCTAATTTCAATGACGCTTGAATCACCTCAATCTGACATCGTATGAGGAATTTATTGTGCTTTGAAATGTTTGGCAAATAGTAAGAAATTCAACTTGCAAGGTTGACTATGAAAATTGTACAATGACGTGGTGCTGACGTTAGTGGGGTGACTAGATTGTACGACTGGTAGACGGGCCAATCTCGCCAGGACACATGGCACATTGGTATTATCTTGAAGGTACGTGAGATGCGACAATCTCAAGTGACCACATGGGCCAATAAGAGAGAACCATGTGGCCCAATGAGAGGCCGCCACATGGCGCAATGAGAGGCTTCCATGTGGCCTTGGGAATGGCACCAAAATTTTGTTTGGTAGACCAACTAGCTTCACAGGGTTCAACCCCATGACCTATCACCTGTGCAACCAGTGCCTGACCAACCAAGCTACAAGTGTATCTTATTATATATTGGGCGCATTGTGTTTTATTTAATTACAAGTAGTTGGATGGTTGTGGGCCCACTGACTTGACCCTTAGTTTCTGGTAATACACACAACTGATGGTGGAAGAGAAGGGGGCGGGCGCGTGGCACCCTACCCGTGCCCAAGCCCAAGCCATATGATGACCACACGACCAGGAGCAGGGCCAGGGAGAGCGCATGGCCTATGGCTTATGCCCCTCAACCATGTGTGGTCCCATGTAGCCATCAGTGCAGGGTTATGAGGGGGCTTCGGCCCAACGGTTCAAAAGATCTAATTTTTTATATTAAAAATAATGTAACCTCTGCCCACAATTGTGGATCAAACTTGAGACCGACGGTATGACATTATAGTGGCCAAACCAATTGAGCCATGTCATTTTTGTTGCCAAATTTCTAGAACGAGACCAGTTGTAGAGCAGTTTTGGAGTAAAACTTGAAGGAGCCCTATCTTATTAAATTTTTAACCTTTTTGAGCTCAATAAGAGCCTAGACAAGTATTTTCGGGCATTCTGGACATGATGGCAGCATTATCTTTCCATATTGAAGCTTGCATAATGATGTATTGAGAATTTGAGCATATAATAAATAAGGCCACCATTGGAAGCTTGACTCAGAGATGTAGCCTAGGAGGGGTGAACTCCATTATCAATATGTTGTGTTTGATGTTGCATGTTTGTCCATTTTAATTATTAAAATTCTGCTAAATTACTTAAGTTTGTGTGATTTTATAATCATGATCCATTCCCTAAAAGGCATAAACTAGCTTGCAAATATTTTCCCGAAACCTTCACTTTTAATTATAGACCACTCCTGCCCTCTCTCCCTCTCCCTTCCTCCACCCCCTTTTTCCCTCCACACCCATCCCCTTTCCCACTCTCCCCACACCTTTGCATGCTCACTCACTCTCTCCCCTACTTTTCCTCTCTTTCTTGCTTCCCCACTACCCATTGTCTTTCCCTCTCTCTTTGTACCCCCTCACTCTCTCTCCCTCTCATTCTCTCACTCACTCACTTTATTTCCATCTACCCCTCTCTTCTTCAATCTCTCTCTTCACCTTTGTTCCTCATCATATGTGTCTCTATCCCTCTCTCCCTCCCTCCCTCAATCGCTCCTTCACAAAAATACTTTACCCCGCCTTCCCCCTCAATTTTTTGTCTTCCTTTCACTCCCTCCTTCAGAACAACCTTCTCCTGAGGTTTGTTTCTCTCCCTCGCTTTCAAACAATATAGTCATTATAGTGTGCATGAACTCTTAAGAGCATGATTTCTTTCAAAAGTGTGCATAGAAGTTCTTGAAAGCACACACACATTTTCAAAAGTAGGTGCACTTTTAAGAATGTAAGCATGTTCTTGAAAAATCCAAGATGGTAAGCATGAATGATTGTCCTTAGAACATTAAGAATATATGATAATGAATGTGAGCATATGTCTAAGAATGTGTGATTGTTCTTGTATGAGTGTCCTCCTATTTAAGCATATTCTTGCATACCCATTACTATTTTTTTGGGCATTAACTTTATCCATAATATGGAAAAACATTATGCTTATACATATTTAATTAATAAAATTAAAAATAAACCAAATTATTTAATTTTAATTTGATAATGAAAAAAAAAAATATATTTTAATAAATTAAAAATTAAAATTAATTTAAACTTTTTACCATGAGTTATGTTAACATACATGTTATATCTAAAATTTTAAATTCATTTGGTTTGCTAATTTATTTTCTCTTATTTTCATTTAAAAAAAAAATTCAAATTACATTCACATTCTCCTCTTCAAATTCCATATAAAAAAAATTAAAATGAAATTATGAAATTTCAAATTTGATGCACATTTTACTCTCCAAATTGTATAAATTGCATAGGAGGGCAAGGCCTAGCGGTAGACATAATCTCAGGGGTTAGCGGGCATGTCGATCACTGATTCTTTGAAAAACAGATAAACATAGGTGCGGTGAATTATTTAATCTATTTATATTAAATTTGAAAAATAAATTCAATACCTAAACAGTAAATTTGATCAATAACTGGACAGTAAAGTAAATTGATGAAAGATGACAATTTCAAATTGATGATGGATAATCGGGGATTATCATCAGGATCTTTTTCAGAGTTTCCATCTGATGGCGAGGGAGTTGAGTTGACACAGTAATTCCTCCACCTCTACCCGCCAACAAAAGCAATCCCCCCATTATATTTGATGTATCCATGAATGCATCCTGCACACTCAACGGACTTCCCCATCCATAGTCTATGTTATAAACAAGACATTTCGGTGACATCATTGTGTGAACAATGTAGCGGACGCCTGACAATTTTTCAAAAGTACCCAGCAAATTTTCAAAAGTATCCAGCCCACTGTTCATGCTTTGCTGAGATTCACACCAGTCTACTTGATTATTGATGTACTCCTCTGTGGTGCAGGAATTGATGATTTCTTGGATAAGAAGGGCAGAAAACCGGATATCTTGCTCCAATAGCTCCTTCGCAGTGGTCTGCGCATAACCGAAGGTTACGCAGTTCCCGAAATACGTAGGAGGTAAATGTTGCTTTACCCGCCCTCTACACTCAGCTACAACTTCAATGGCGACGCGTTCTTCCTCTCCGACTTCTCGTGCTTTCATTATGCATCTCCAAAACTGCGCAGCAACTGCTACAAACGAAGACAAAGTTCCGGATCGTTCCTTCAATTTTTTAATCAATTCTTCACTGAAATGAAAAGCTGATACTTCCAGTTTTGTTTCTTTTTTCATGAATTTGTGGATTGTACTAATGTTCCCCCTGTTCTCTTCTGAGGGGCTACCGGTGCTTCCTGCATATTTCATATCTCTTGTAAAACTAGAAACACGCGCTTCCTTGCTCAGATGGGTGAGTGCTTGTTTAGTGGTGAATGTAATGTTGGGTAATGTGTAATTCTCCTTGTCCCGCTTAAAGACCATTCTCATGTGGTGAGGTGTTTTGGAAATAGGAATCCCTCTGCTTCGTTCCGCCCAACATTCCATAAAATGCCAGAAGGACATTGCATCTGCAATAACGTGATGGAAACGGACTCCTATGCAAATTCCACCTCCAAGAAATGCAGTGACCTGCCCCAGCCGAGATATGTCCGTGTTACACTATGAAACTTTCAGATGAATCAACAAAATTTTCTCCTACTTTTAATCTAATATATATATACCAAAACAAAATTAAAAATAACCATGTTAATAATATAAATTTAATACACTCCGGCACAAATCTATATAAGAGTTTAAGTTTAACCCAATAAGAGTTAGGTTAACTGTATGATAATAAATGCAAACAAATTCCAGTGATATATTCCATATAACTCATTAGAGAAATTTGAGGACAAATGAACGTCTTGCTCAATACAAAAACAAATGGTATTACTGTCAAAATGATCAAATTACATCTAGATTTAATCACTTTCAGCGGCTAGGTCATACCTGTACTGAAAGAAGGGGAGCTTCATAGTTTTCATTCCGGGTGGGGACAAGCTGTTGGAAGAAATTCGTGTGCTGAAAATCATTGGTTTCCACATCCTGGAAGGTCATATCAGTCGATGCCTCCACGAAATCCACTCCCCCATCGTTGCAATCGACCTCCGGCCGACCGGATTCTCGTCCCTTCAACTGCAACCGGCCGGCGAATGGATAGAAATCCACCAGAACTAACGACAAGCTTCTCTTCAGATTCTCCACTATCACACAAAATTCCTTTTCGGTAGTCGATGCGGTCGGTTTGTAGAAAAGAAGAAAGCGCATGTTATTGAAGGCTAACGAATAAAGATCAAACATGGAGAGGAACATGCGATGCTTCACTGTGGGGATGGCCGGTACAACAGTTGAAACCCTACATACTTTTAATGGTGCCTCCTCTCCGGCCATGGTCGTAAATACTGAGAGAGCCGAGGCTATTCTCTTGAAACCAGCCACGCTCGTAAATACTAAGAGAGCCGAAGCTATTCTCTTATAACTGAGGAACACACAATGCAACTCACTTTCTCTGCTTGGATGGGAGTGGGGAATGGTTATGGATAGAGGCGTAGTATTTATTATAATGGAACGTACGTCATTGGTTATTGACATGTTGTCCCTCAACCAATTTTAAAATATTCTAAAATTAAAAAAAATATGGAGTTGTTTGTAGTCCCACTTAATTGAGGTTAAATCTTGATTTGTATTATTTAAAATGGTTTTTTGACTGTATATTTGGATTCAGCACTCTGAAAAACTTCCATGACGCTTTAATTGTGCAGAAATTACCTATCAAACTTGCGATTTCAATAAATTGTTGCCTATTTTAGAGAAATTTGGCGGGAAAAACTCACAGGAAAAGCCTCCAAAAAGTCTCACCAAAAACAACTGCCAAAGTATCAACCATTCTTAAAATATTCTATTTTATATATAATTATATGCATGTTTTTAAAGGTTTTGCCGTCCGTATGACGTAATACTAATTATGTAATGCGCGCATCTCATGGGAAAGGAGGCGCTTTCTTTACATGGGAATTGTGACGCTTTTCTTACGACTCTGCCAACATTATTTCTATCTGGTTGTCACATGACTCATTACTTAGTTGTCGAGCCCGACGCTTTTCTTACGGCTCTGCCAACATTATTTCTATCTGGCTGTCACATGACTCATTACTTAGTTGTCCAGCCCGACGCTTTTCTTACGGCTCTGCCAACATTATTTCTATCTAGCCGTCACATGACTCATTACTTAGTTGTCAAGCCCAACGCTTTTCTTACAGCTCTGCCAACATTATTTCTATCTAGCTGTCACATGACTCATTACTTAGTTGTCGAGCACGACATTTTTCTTAGTGCTCTGCCAACATTATTTCTATCTAGCTGTCACATGACTCATTACTTAGTTGTCGAGCAATAAGATTCCTTTCTTGGCTGTCAATATTCTTGGTTGTCAATCCCAGATTGACATAAATGTTTAGTACAATGAGGCCAGCTAAGCCTAAATATGGATTAGGCTATTTAGAGCAAGCAAAGGGTCTAATCCCTCAATGCAGATTTGGCCCTATTCCTGATGACTGTAAAAATCCTGCAGTCATGGAGATGCACAAGTTTTTTACTCTGATGAATAGCTGCTTGAAATCATAAATAAGTTCCAAATGGATGAAAGCCATGTTGAATTGGGATTTATTCACCCATCCAGAAGCAGAGCAGTTTGGTCTTAATCATACCATTGAGGAGAAAATTAAATTATCCCAGGATTGGAAACATTACATGGAAGTCAAAAATTCTTGGATTTCCTTTTACGAATGGAAAAGGAATGTTTCCCCTGAAGTTGTGTTAATTGGATTATCTTCTTCATCATCCACCAAACATGCTTGGACTGCTTTAGACGACAATAGAATAGAGACTCCATCTACTTTTCCCCCCTTATTGAGGAATTATAATAGGAGAAAATTAGAATGTAGCAAAGGCCATCCCTTTGGTTCAAAAAGATGATAATGCTCTGGGAATAGATGGAAGAATTCAAAAGACCAGTGAACAGATCAATTGGACCAATACAACAATAAAAGGCTTAGAAATAAATTCAGCAAAGACTGTGGAAATAAAGGAACAATTTGACACTGTTCAAGTCTCTCTGAATGAGGTTAACAGAAACCTCAATGATGTACAGTATACTTCATCTGTTGTTAGATCTTATGCTAAAGAATCTTTAAATAAGATAGAAGAAGTAGAGGAAAAGATAGTAGACCACATGGGTACTACTAAAAGCTTAATCAGTGGCTTAATTAAAAAGGTTTAAAAGATGAGCCTGTCTAAAACTGATAAACTAGTTCCCACTTCTTTTCTCTACAAAAGAAATATCAAGATTCAAGATCCTGTTAAACCAATCAACAGGTTCCCGACATTATTTCCTAAAGAGGTAGCCACATCTTCTGCAGAAAAGACAGAGGCCATAGAAAAAATTACCATTGCCTCTTTATTCAAAGAAGAAGAAGAAGAAGAGAACAAAGAATCTGATTCTCATATTCTTCCCATATATGAACCTCTAGAAAGTAGGTTCAATAAATATCCCGCACTTGATCTTGAAGGAAAAGGCAAGCTTCCTGAAGCTCATACTTTCTTCCCTGAATCACACAGAGAATGGAATATTCATAATCTGAGTGTTGGTCAGATTAGACAATTAATAGACATGATGTTTACAGAATATAAACTAATGTGTCTTAGAGGCAAGACTGAAATTGAAGCATGCAAGACCATTATTCAGTGTTTTACAGGAACACTGCTCAGGTGGTGCGAGACTGAATCATCTCCATCATTACTGATAAAAATGAAAGCTGAAGTGCTTAAAGATGAAGCAGGAGATGTGATTCACAATTCAGATGGCTCAACTACAAGCAGCATGATTGGAACTTTAACCTCCATGATCTTAGAACATTAGTGTGGTAGTGAAATGGAGATTGCAGACAAGCATGAAGTTATTCTTATGAATCTCAAGTGCCAAAAGATGTCACAATATGAAGACTTTCACCGAGATTGGATGCAAAGAATATATGAAGTGAAAGATTCAAAGAATATGTTATGGAAACAGGTATATCTTGCTGCTCTCCCATCCATATTTGTTGATTATATCAGGTTGCAAGAAGTTTTCGAGTTGCCATTTGAATTATATACTTGGGGTGAGATTTATTCTCATATTAAAAAAACATTGGCAAGCTTATGCACCAGTTCCAAAGTAAATAAATCTTTGGAAAAACTTTCAAAGCTTCTAGATGGAAAGTCCATTTGCAGTAAATATGGACTCATAGTTGATGACCCTCTGGTCAAGAGAAGGAAAGCAAAGAAAAGGGCTAAAAAGGAGTATAAGTAGACTACTAAAGTCTACAAAGAAAGAAGAAAGCCTTCTCAGCAATATAAAGGCCGATCCTCTAAAGTCAAGAAAGGCTATTACAAGTATGTTCCAAGAACACACTATTATAAACCCTCTAACATTCATTTGCATACCTCCAAGCAAGAAAAATGGAACAAACTCACTTGTTGGTTGTGTGGCAAAACTAGACATACATCCAGAAAATGTCCAGAAGGAGAAGAATCAAAAAAGAATAGAGGGAAGAAGTCCCAAGCCCTATTGCAGAGAGGTAAAACTGTCAAGCAAGAAGGATAGATACAATGCATGAAGTGTGGTGCCCGCACTCATAGAACATAATGCCCGCACTCAGATTGATGAAATTAAGAAAGGCAAACAAGTTGTAGAAGAACATTCTCCTTCATGGAACACTAAAGAATATTCTAAAGACCAAAATCCTAATCTTGAAATCATTGAAGGAAGGAAAGATCTTGTTTTTGAGTTTCAAGAAATGAGAATTCTTGTCATTTCTTACCATTTCTTACCGAAACTAATGAATTGAATAGTGTTTTTCCTTTGAAGGTGACTTTTTTGGTGTGTAGTAAAGGCCAAGTTCCCAAACTTTAATATTTTTTTATGTTGTGTGGGTGGTTAAAGCCTTGGTTTGTAGTGTTGGGTACAAAGTAGTTTTCTTGGTGATATGTCATTATAAAAGAGTTTCGACAATAAGTGTAAGGTACAAAGCTTCTAATTGTATTTACTTAAATATCATTGTTATTGAATATACTCATAATAAAATCATTTTTTTGGGCTCTTTGTCCTCGATCACCTTGAAATTGAATAACGAGATCTAAAGTTTAAATATCATTGTTATTGAAGATACTCATAATGAAATCAAATTTTTTGGGTTCTTTGTCCTGGATCACCTTGAAATTGAATAACGACAATTTTGCACTTGTGTGATGGTGGTTGAATCTTTATACTTAATTGCGTATTGAATTTAGTATTTGCATTATTTTTTATTTTGACCAACAAAATCAAGCACACCATGTTCATGTGATTATGAAGAATAATGACGGATAATTCTAAAAGAGAAGGATAAGTTCATGTGATTATGAAGAATAATGATGGATAATTATAAAAGAGAAGGATAATGGTGGATCGTGAGTAAGAATAAAAATATCCGATAAGAGAGAAAAACGTTGTTT
>APFE031742504.1:45702-94568 GCA_000404065.3 Pinus taeda | reverse complement strand
TTTGTTTGTCCCTCAGTCACATTTTCCCAATTTTTCATCGTGTCAGTCCATCAGTCACATTACTATTTTTCCTCGTGCCTTAGTTGAGGATCCTCATTGCCTCACTTATGGCAGGCGCTATTCTGTCGACATCAGCACATCTATTCCAGAAGAACGGCCTAGAGGGTGGTGTAGCTTGGTTCCAGCTTCCACTCTTGTTCAGTGCCTCAGATCAAGCAAAGGGAATCCGCATTACCCTTTGACTTGATTGCTTCATGCTCTTGATTCATACACTTGATGGTCCAATGATGCAGCAGATTGTACTAGTGATTCCCGAGTGTGTGTGAGTTGTTCCAGACTTGATGAAGGGGTGGCCTTTCAAGTAGCCCCCCACATGCCAGGATGACTTCATATTTTTCTATAGCCTCAGATGTAGTTCTGCAAATTTTATGGGTTTGGTTCCTTCCACTTGCAACACTCATAGCATGCATGTCTCCTTTAGATGATCCATTCAGTTTTGTAGAGCCCTTTTCATGTTCAACAGGGCTTGTTTAGTTGTTATACCCTCCCTCCTGCCCTTTTTTTGAGGGATGGGCCATTATATCTCATGTATCCAGACGATGTTGTATTCAGTCCTAGTTCATGTTTTTCTAGGCACATTATGTATATGAGACACATTATATTATTTTCAGGCTTATTTATGTCAGCATGTCATGTACCATTAAGCATGTAGTTTGTGCTTAGTTTCATTTTTCTAGGTGCATTATTATTTTTGTACTGAGTTATCTCGATGGGTATAGGCATGCCTCCCCCACCTCACTAAGATGAGGTATCACAACATAAAAGGAGACTTACATCAATTAGTCGGTCTCGCCCTCTCTATCACTATCCTCTTTCAATTCAGCTCGATTGTTCTCTCTCTCTCCCCTTCAGTGTCTAGTGATTGTGCCCTTACAATGTACTTCGGTCATATGTTTTGCTCCTAAGACTCGTACGTTGAGGGGAAATCTATCATCACCAAAAATTTATCATCTATCCCTAATTTAATAGATGGATCGATGTACACCATGTAGGGACAATTTTACCATAGTAAAATAGCTTTCACTGTAAGAAAGTACTTAATAAACCACATTTGTTAAGTTATTTAAGGTTAAACCCATGAAGAATAATTAAATAATTCACTATTTATTTAATTATCTTGTAGGAATAATTAATTAAACCATTGCTTAACTAATATTCATCGACATATTTGACCTAGTTATGATAAATAAATAGATAAATCATTAATTATCTTATTTTTCTCTAGGAATAATTAACTAATCACTAATTAGTTATTATTCCTTTGTCAAGTTTTACTAAATCCCCTAGGAATACTTAAGTAAACCATTATTTGTTTATTATTCCTTAACCATATTTTTTGAAATGATAAATAAATCATTTATTTATTTATTATTTCTAAATAAAAGTATTTAACCAATTTAAATATTTTTTCCCTCCAACCAAAATATAATAAAATATTCCAAATGGTTAATTCTAGAATTTGGTTAATAATATTTTATTATTTTCCATTATTGTAGAATAACCTAATATTTTGTTATAAATAGAAGGGTTTTACATTCATTCTTCACTATTGATCATCTTCATTGTTGCACTCAATGTTGTAGCTCTCATTATTATCATTGTCACACACCATCTTCTTTTTCATTTGAGTTCTCATTGAGCTTAAACATTTTGTTCTTTGGTTTTTACACATTATAGAGGAGAGGGACTCTACAAAAGCTGAAGAAAATTAAACATAAAATTTAATAAATTTAGCCCATTTAAATTTAATCAATTTTAAATAATACCCTAATGTGCTAACATTTTATTTGACATTAAACCAATAGAATTTTACATTATTGTTCATTCACGAAAAAATAAAATTCTACCCAACATGTTGACACACTCCTTCCCCAATCACTAGTAACCAAGGGAATTTCTAGAATATAGAGATGTGATTTTGTCAATACCAACATCAATTTCAACCTTCTCATTTTGTTTCCATCCCCATCATTATCATCATCTTTTGTGTGGAAATGAAAAATATTGATCTATTGAAAAAAAAACTTAAATATCCACCATTATCATCATCTTTTGTGTGGGAAATGAAAAATATTGATCTATTGAAAAAAAAAACTTAAATATCCACCTACCACAAAATAGCTTAGCGCACAAAATAGCTTAGCCATCCAATATAGAAGAAAATATTTATATTATGGTGGGAAATCCCTTACACCATGGTCCAAGGCTTGGAGTCATTGAAGATAAAGCAAATGCAGAGGATATATATAACAATTTATGTTGTATTGGGTACTCTCCCACGGCCAAATGCAATATACAAAAGTCACATTCAGAAACATCGATATCGAACAAGACCATAGTACTTAACCGGGGTGCAAGTTTTAACTCGAAGTTTTAATGGATATCCGCACTAAAATGGAATTGTATTTTGATGGCAGGGATTTGTGAAATTTAGTTTAGATGGTTTCACAAACATAGAATAGGGATTCCCCAAACCAACCTTGTTTCTGCTAATTTGCAAGTCAAAATTTGGCATACATTTACAGTAGTTCCCGAGTATAGTTTATCGAGGTTCTGAATAGATCCAAAAACTTTATGTTTAATACAAAAACAATTTCTCCATAACAGGATATGGGGCAAGAGTCAGAAGAGACCTCTCCAGAATCACGGCTGATGGAATTAAGTATTACCGGAGTCTTAGAGGTCATGCTTTCGAATCTGACAATTAAAATAGCCTTGGAGATCTTCTGTGAATATCATTCCAATTCATCTGGCCATATTTTGGCCCACGAGAGTCACCTGCTACAACTAGAGAATATACAAGAATTTATGACATTTTCAATTGAGGGTTTTAATTTGAAAGTTGTATGTAAAAAGGAAGAAGGAAAATTCAATGCATATTGCATTAAAGAAAAGTACTTTTTCAAAGAAGCTATCATTCAAAGTAATTCCTTCAACCAACGTTTACAAATCAACCGATCAGATCATTTTTAAGATATTTTTTTAAGACAAAAGAAATTTTTTGTCTTAAAAAATCACTTTTATTTTAGTTATTTTACATTAAAATTTAATATGAGTTAAATTGTCTTAAATATAAATTTTATGATAAAAATAGTTTGAGACAAAACTTTATATTTAAGAAAAAAATAATTTAAGGCAAAAGTAGTTTGAGACAACAAAAATTTAAGACAAAATTTTATATTTAAGACAAAAATAATTTAATACAAAAATATTTTCAAACAAAACTTTATATTTAATGCAAAAACAATTTAAGACAAAATTATTTTAGGACAAAAACAATTTAAGGCAAAAATATTTCAAGACACAAATAGTTTGAGACAAAAATATTTTAAGACAAAACTTTATATTTAAGATAACGGTCACTTTAGACGAAACCTATTTAATACAATTAACAATTAAGACACAAACATATCAATTTAAGACAATATTATCTGAGAGTGTGCCCTAAGTCCGCCAACTTGCAGGAAGCTAGTGTCTTGCGCCTATACCAAGGTTGTTATTTTACTTATGATTCACGTTATCGTATATAAAGACAACAATTTGTTGGTCTCTTTGTTTTGTGGGGGTAGTCGACTAAGAAGAACGAACGTGAAAAATCTTACTGACAAGATTTCTCGGACATTAATTCCTATTTTGTCCCTTTCATATCTCCTAATACGATTAGAGACAACTTGTTTATCGTTGCATTCAAAACTGCTACATGAAGGTGGATTTTAAGAAAATGTTTAAGAGAAGAATTATTTTGTCTTCAAATTTCCAATGCGAGGTGCTAGTAAAAAATGTAAAGGTAAAGGATTAGGGGTCCATCTACTAGCATTCACCAAGTGGTTAGTTTACCATGCTTGTGAAGTGATATTCAACAAAGAAAAAGTGTTCTCGAGACACATCCACGGGACAAGTGAATCAAATTGGGGTTCGTGTGAGGAACCTATATAATCTAGATATGGAACATTGTGTTGCATTAAGCACTAAGGTGGAGAAAGTGCAGGTCGTAATGTCGATGAACTTAGGCACAAAATACTTGGTCATTTGCATCATGGTATCTTGAATATTATACAATAAATAACCACTCGCCTCTGAAAAGGAGCACTTAAGTAGTAGGATGTATGCAAAGGATGTACATTGCGGAAGTACAAATAATCCACATTCCATGACACATGCAGTCCTAGAAAGGATCCACTATGATGTTTATGGACCTTTCTCGACAACCTACACTATCAGAAACAAATATTTTGTCATTTTTATTAATGACTTCTCACGAAAGTGTTGGATCTTCTTCATGTGGAAGAAAGATGAGACATTCTCCAAGTTCGTAGTATTCAAAACACTAGTTGAAAAACAAGCTAGCAAAAAGGTGAAGGCTATGTTGTAGCGGCTGCAACACGCTCTAAAATTTTGGCCTGTACTTAAATTTCAGAGCCTACTATGGATATTGTGATCAATCGTTCTTTAGTCACTTATTGGTAAGTTGATGATCTCAAGCTCCCTTTTTTATCTTAAGAGTCGTTCATGCTTTCATCTTTACATAGAATGTGTCATATTTTTCCATGGGGGTTATCGCTTGTCATCAAAAGGGAGGTTTTTTTTCTTCAAGGGGAAATCTTTATGAGAATGGGTTTTCCTCACCACATAGACATGTTTCACATGTGTCGCCTTTATCCTCCCAAAGTCTATCATCGGAGATGCACTTACCGCAAGCTGCCACAAAGGTTGTTGCATTAAGTGAAGTATGTGTTATATGTTCTGGATGGTCCATGTTGTATCCCTAAGTTTTCAAGTGTGTGATCATATTAAGTTTTATCATTGTTTACATCAATTCCACTGATTCCACACTTAGCCAAAATTCGGAGTTTCCTTAACAACCTAGCCTCATCCAACTTTCATGAACTGCGCACTTCACATATGTAATCCTCAAGCTTTTCCCTTGCTTGTTGGAACTGTGCAATGCTTACAAATCCCAACCTCCCTTAGCATTCAAAACTACATAGTGGTTTCCTCCAATGTCCTTCCCTCAGCGGAAACCCATTGTCTCTAGAAACTATGAAGTTTTATCCCTTGACTACCTAGCCTTCCTTGCATCTTGAAATTGCGTAGATGTGTCCTCCCAGGGCCTCATCCCATAAAAGTGTCTTGCATCCTAAAACTTTGTAAATGTGTCTTTCTAGGGCTTCATCCCATAAAATTTTCTTGCATCCTAAAACTTTGTAAACGTGTCCTCCCAGGGCCTCATCCCGTAATAGTCACTACCCATTGAAACTACACAATTACGTCTCCCATGGACCATGAAGAAAATTGACATGATAGATGACTCTCAAGGAGCTGAGGAGAAAAGCAGAGCAAGGAACCCAAGTTATGATATAATATTGGGACCACATGAAAACTCCATCTGATGCATACTCTTTGGAGGCTAGCTATGGAAAACAAAGCACATCTATCAAAATACACCTCTTACTGTAGCTTAAAAGTTTTATTATCATTGTTGTATCATTCTGTCTTTGATGACATGCATGGTTGCAAGAACTGAAAGTCATTCCATTTGTGTCCTTTATGTGTCTTGCTCCCTTTCATTTGCTTATTACATAGCTTAGAAGATGAAGAGTATTACCACTTGTTTATTTAAGCTATGGAGGTTGTGACCAACGTGATCTTATGACTAACTAGGCACGATGCAAGGCATCCTAAGTAGGATGAAATATGTTTGATGATATGTATATAGTCATTACACTCCGTTTTATTAATCCTTGCTTTGTATCTTACATGTGGCCTCACTTCTTGTGAGATTTGGCTACCTGCTTCCAGTAGTATCTTAGCTCTTTCCTCACAAAGCAGGGGAAGGAATTTCCTTCAACCTGTTTTCATCAAGGCTCTTCATAGAAAGTATAGAGCTAAGAGAAGGAGACATGGAATCTAACTATCAAACTCTTGAAAATACTTTGCATTTTCGAATCTATCCAAACGATTAAGCTACCACTCAACAACAATGTCAATCTCAAAAGACTCAAGAAACATCACATCTCTAGATATTATAAACTTCTTATTCAATTCATCATAGATATGGTATGCTTTGGAGGCATGAGTACCCAAAGAAGATACATTTGTGACTCCTTGCACTGAGTTTTTTATCTGTTCCTTAGGTATGAAGGCATAATAGGAGGAACCAAAAACCGTGAGATGCCTCACTGAAGGAATGTGGCCATGCCACATTTCATACAGAGTCTTGTTTCTAATAGCAAGAGATGGACACATATTCTTTATATACACAAAAAATAGAACCACATCAACCCAAAACCTTATGAACTTAACATTTGAACTATGCCAAGTTCATAGTGGAAGTAATCATTCCATTGAACTATGTGTTGAAAAATGCAACAAGAAATTCTCAACTTAAGTTTTCCTTGATTAAATTGAAAAAACTCAAATTTTCACATCAACAGACAACTTGGATGATGTTAACTTGTGTGACATGGCTCGTGTCATCTATTTTACTTAGCAAATTTGAGTTGGAGGAGTTAGAGTTCAATTTTTCATATGCAATTGCTAATTTGTAGCAATAAAGGTCAATTATCTCAGATTGTTGTCAGTTAAACTAGTTCTAACATTTGGAGGAACTAGAAGAAGGTCCTTTAAGTAGCGAGACTTCATTCAAACTCAATGATCATCCAGTTAACTGATCAATCAACCCAAAATAGTTGAGGCATGTAGAGAAGTCAAGTTCCCTAAGATTGGTGGAGATTCCAAGGAAGTTTTAATTTCTTGTAGCTCACACAGTTGCAAGAACTTACTATAACCATAGTGGGGGAGGTAGCTTGAGTAGGAGCTTCTTGTGAAATAGGAGAGGGAATGATTGTTGGAAGAATTAATATCCTACCAGCAATTTTTTTTCACCACACTTCAATGTTTTGGGCAGGGTTTTTGAGGGTGGATAATTTTTTCTGATGCTTTTTGGTCATGCACATCCCCAATAAGTATCTTGGGAGGTGTGTAATAGTTCCTTGCATGGATGTCCTCACTAAATATGATTTTGGAAGTTTGTACTTGTTCCTTGCAAATTTATGTTTCTCAAGGCTTAACTACTTATGATCTTAGGGGCTCACAACAGTTCGACAATTTATGGCACTCTCCAAATCACCATTCCTAAAAGGATCCAACAAAATGACCTGAGAGGAAGATGAAAGGGGAACATTCTTATTGGAACTAGCCTAGAACTAGTGGAATTGGTTGGTCCCAATGGTTTAAGAGTTGTACTAGCCTAGTTTGGTGGTTCAAATTGGCTAAGGTCGGTCTTGTATTTCCCTCACCTTAAAACACCAAAGTGACTAGTTCTCTACTAAACTGACCAATTCTAAAGAATGTAGTGCAACATATCTAATGACCAACAAATATTAATTTTTTAATAAAAAATACTTAAAAGGAAAAAAAATATCTTAACCCTAGGGCCCTGCAAAACCTAACCCTAGTAATTAATAGTAATATTTAATTTTCAAAGTTAAAGTAAAAGTTGACATTCTCCTTATGTTTCCTTTTTGAAAAGTAAAGTTAAGGATACTATCAAATTTTACTTAAACTTTTAATATTAACATTAATTGTTTCGGGTTGTTTCAGAGTGGTTCCAACTTCATTCAATTTTGATAAAGTCAAATTTTAGATCCCATTCAAAACTTAGTGGTCACTATTTGAACCACTTCTTCATAATGAGTCCTAGACTTTGACTTCCAATTTTCATGTGCATTTATTGCATAATCATATTCCTCATGAGACTTTGCAACATAAGCTAATATTTAATCCATTGCAATTACTTGACCTAGCTTAGAGAACCATCAGCTACCCCTCCCTAGTTGCTCCTCAACATTGAGATTTTCTTCGGAAGTAGGCATTCATTTTATCCATTAGATCATTTTTCCCACAGTGACAGTCGAACAACACCCCTGCCAGCATATGCTTGATAATCCATCTGATCTTTACTGCCACCTTATTAACAGTCTTAAATCTTGTGTCTCCAATCTAAAAGAGGAAGAACCAGAAAGGGCATTCTTGGCCCCCTCCTCAACCCATAATATGTTTAGCTTCTCTCTTGTGCTTACACTCTAGTCTTCTCTTAGCTTCAGAATGACGAATCTTAAACACAGTCTCATGATGTGCATTCAAGGAGGCATAATTCACCCTTGCTTGCATCAAATTACTCCCCTAGAATTTCCTTTACCTTTACATGCAAGCATATATTTTCCTTGTGGAGGACTCGTAAGCTTCCCTTCCCTATTTCACCTCCCTCTCCTACCCTCATGAACTTGATAAGATGAATTTAACCAATCTCACTGTATCTGAGAAAAAAAACCCATCCAAATGGGTAGATTGAGTTGAGACCCTTTTAGAAACTAAATCCATCCCTCCATAATGATATGTCCCTCTCCAACGACATCATCATGTTGTCTTCAAGATCTATGATTCCCATGATCACCATAAATTTCCCAGTCCTTAACTTACATCTTTGGTAACCTCATCATTCAAATCACTTATACTTTGTGGTATTGTTGCTTGTGTTATGATTTCCTTTAATGGAAATATCTCCCTAGTAGGCACGAGTAACCAAATTCAAGTTCTTATTGAACTCTTTTGTTAAAATACTTAATTTTCATTCAGACCTATTCAATTTCAAATTCTAGTGTGGTTGGTTTTCCAGTTGACTACGAGCATTCACCAAGTGGTTATTCATGATCATAGTTAGTTTAGAGTGAATGTTGGACATTGCCTTGAAAACCAAGCCCCAAGAATATGCAATTATCATGGAAAATTTTAGACCTCATACTTTTCTACAAAGGAATACACTATTTTCATTCATCAAGAAAAGTTATATGAGAAGGAACCATGTGGTTATGCTTTTCAACATTTTCACGTACATTTCCTATCTATCGTTTTCTTATTTAATGGGAAAGTTGTGTTTTTGGGATTTTCAAATTAATGTTCTACACTAGTGATGTTCATCTCGCATTTTGGCCTACTTCTAAAATCTTGTTTGGTATGTGCAAAACGAGCATTGGTGCAACTTTTAGTGGTGCAATTTTTAAAGATATGCAAATTCTATATTGATTTAAGACATGCAATGTTCAATATCCACATGATACCTTTTCTTGACATTCCATTCATAAATTTGAAATTTGTAACAAGTATAAATTTTACAAATTAATTATTATATTGATTATTATAAAATTGAAGACAAAAGAAGAATAATATATAATGTAGGTTTATGTGAATGGAAAATTTTAAGGCAAAGGAATAATTATATAATGATAAGTGGACCATAGGGGTTGGGTTCCTTACCATCGATATATTCTATATAAGGAGGGAGAAGAAGGAGAATATGGCATCACTTTTGCTTGTGTAATTGAGGATAAGGCTAAGAAGAGACAACATAGTAATGGATTGTGCGTGACTTGTTTTTGAAATATCTGGAGCAATAAGTTCTATTGCTAGGTGAAGAGTAGAACTCCAAATATTTATTGCAATAATAAATCTCGAGTGAATAGAATGTCATATCTACATAGACCTTTGCGAGAGTACTCTATTCTAGGTGATGATAGAGTACAACATTTCCTTATTGGAAGTAATTAAACTTTTATGATGGTATAATTTAATTATAAATATTTAAAATGCTACATGTTTACAATCAATTTTATAAAGCGTTATGGGCTTCTTAATTTTTTTTCTCGAATTTTAAATATTGAGATAGAAATTTGTAATGAAAATATAGTGACCTTAATTCCTTCTGAATGCTATAAGTATTTGCTATGTGTATTTTTTTCGAATCGAATAGAAATATGATCAACTTTGTTTTTGCTAACGAAAAAACACACAAACATATTATTATATAAGATTTTTTTTATTGTTAACAAAATTATTATCAGCATGGTTTATTTAGAAAATAAAATATATTAAACTATATAATGGATTATTAAATTGATAACTATTTAATATGGGTTGACTTATCGTGATGTTTCTATGGATCATCTTATGATGTTGTGGAGTATTTAGAAGTCATGTCACTACTACATCAAGTTTTCATGTATCCTTCTCATGTTAATACAAAATAAAGTAGAGAATGGATGGGAATATTTAATTCAAGATACTAAAAATGGGATCACAAATTATCTTAAGTTTACACACAGTATATTGACAATGTATCCATGTGAGAAGTACTAGAGTAGAGGGATTGGATCAACCAAGCCTTTTCAATATATGAAAATATTAGGCTTCAAGAGTTCATGTGTTGTAGTGATGGATGCATTAAAGAGGGACAATCAAATTAACTCAAACTACTAGAATGGGATAGTGATGGGCGAAGGTTAAGTTGTACCTATTATGGGAGCCTCATATTTAGTATCTCCTTCGTCTATATGTTCTCCTTAGGTGATGGAATTTTTTCACAAAACTATTTTGAGCATTAAAATTTGTTGATTGCATAGTCATCTCGTTTCATCAATAGAATTATATTTCTTGATAAAACAAGTAGCAAAAATCCTATTGATGTGTTAGGATTCAAAGTAATTTTTCCTTCCCCTAATATTATTTTTTAACTTGAGGAGGTGGAGGATTTTGAGGATGGAATATTATGTTCTTCTAAGCAATGTGAGAAGGCCTTGATGAAATTTAGGGCCTAAATAGAGTAACTTGGTGAAATATATAGTTTTTCAGAAAAATATGTTGATATTGCTGTCAGTATCTCATATGGCACCTCCTACCTAACCTAGTCACACCTAACCTAATAATAGTAAAACAAATTAATGTATGAAGTTCCACTTTAATTCTTCCCACTAAGTTTTACCATAATATTAAGGGACCTTGGTAAAATAATTCCACTGATGATTAGTCACAACATTCCGGTGTAATAATACTTATACATACAATAGAGTACATAACTCCATATCAATTACTAACCTTTTGTATCTATGTGGATGATATTTTGGTTATGGATGCTATAATATCTTGGTGGAAAGATGTTTGGATCCATATGACCATGGTGATAATATTTAACAAAATCCTGATGTCTATTCATTAATTTCATGTGTAATTAGTCACAACCCAACATGCACACTTGTACCTAGGATATAAGATTATGTAATCCTTTCTTGGGTGACTTCATTGTCAACATTGAAGGAAACATTTATACTTGATAGTTGGATTTTTGGATGCATTTCTTGGATGACTTCATTCTTAGGGTGGAGTGTAGTACTTATACATGGGACCTTGGTTTATGTATGATCCCTTTAGGGACAAACTTCTTGGACTACTTCGCTCTTAGGGTTGGAGCAATGCCCATACGCAAGAAGTTGGCTTATGGAGATACACCATAGATTTAAAATTTGAGAGCAATGTGTTTCAAAGGGGATGAAATGGTGGGATCCACCCTAGTGATATAATGTGGTCCATAATTGTTAATAATATTATATGTATGGTGGTCATTTAATGTGATGTATACAAAGTTTGTTATGTTAGTATTAAAAATTCATGCTAGGTAGTTTTCCTGCGATAAATGTAATATGGCCTATTCATTAGCATAGGCACCAATAGTGGTTAAAATTTAGGTTTTATAAATGAATAATATTTGAGTCCTCCTTATTGGATTTGTTAAGTATAGTGATTGCATTTGAGCATTAGTTCATTGGGAGGTTGCTCTTGACGAGGAAAATGAACAAGAGTTTATCTTTCCATAAAATGATTACCATACCCTGTTAACTTACCTTGATGGTTTTGGATTCAATGAAGTAAAATGAATTTTTATCATATTCTTAGAGACATTACCCCTTAGAGGCATTACCCAGCACTGACATTACCCCGCAGTGAATTCATGCATTGGAAACTTATGGAGACATTTTCTAATCCTCACACCTGTCTTTATCTCAGGAATTGGATCTCATCAACGATCCAGGACATAGATGCCCATTCGACGATGAAGGTTTTCTTGAGTTTGGTCATGGTAACTACCCGCCCGATCCATGCTGGCCGAGGTTCATTCGCACTATTTTATATAGGGTTTCCAGACATCTTATCCCTCGCAAGTTCTAGATATTTGGCAAGGTAACCTCTGCACCCTTCCTTGCAAAATTTTACCGTCGATTTCCATAATGGAGATGTAAGGTTTTCTAATGAACCTAATAGTGTTTATGTGCTAAGTTTCCAACTTTCAATTTTTTTTACTTGGTGTTATGACACTGATATGCAACAAGAAAAAGCAACTTGGTTCTAGTTGTCGGGGGTAATGGCTTGAGCAGAAAGAGGTCAAAATCAGGTATTCAGTATTAACCCTCTTTGGGTTACTCAAGACTACGTTATGGCTCGATATTATCTACAAAATTGATGGAATGGTTATGATATGTTACCTACAATTCAACAACCCTCCTTTTTAAAATGCTTTCGGTTTTGCGTAGGTGTTCCATGGCTGACGAATTTCCAGCAGTCATGCTCAAGATTATATTACTCTCCATTTTCCAAGTATTTCATAGACTTATGGTGACATGAAGAGTCATGATTTGCTTGACCTTTTTCCTTAAAAGTGTAAATGGTTGTAATGGCCACTTGAGCCTAAGAGGCTATTCCAGTTTTTGATCTCCATTGACACATTTGTTAGACTTGGTTATTAATTTTGGGTTTGTATTGTAATTTCCTTAAGTTTTGCTCCTTCTCATATAGTTAGGGTTTTAGAAGGAAAATTAACTCGGGTCAAAACCTTTTTATTAATATACTTGTGTCGAACTGTGGCGTTATCGCTTCAACACAATTAGAGTGACTTTATATGGTTAATAATACTAAAATCCTAATTGTTTAATTGTTACAATAGTTTCTATATTGTGAATGGTGTTACCACGTTAATCGTTAGAAGGGTTGAAACTGAGAATTCGATTAACTGCCTTTTAAGATTATGAATGTGGTTCTTATTATTATTTGTTACTTCCTGCAATTGTATTATTCTTTACAATGTTGTAGACATGTTCCTCTTGAATTTATGGGGTTGTCATAATGTCAATTATATTTGTAACAAGTTATGATATTATGTATTTTATTCTCGATTATATTACATGTTGCCTACATTATTTATTTTTCTGAGCTTTATACCCAACCTCACCCTCCATTTAACATTCAAGACTTTGGGACTATCTTTTGGCTAGGCCACTGTCAGGCTAGGCTAGAAGACTAACCAAGTTTCCCTACTAGTCTTACTCATTATGTTTTCCCGCAATTCTACTACCCTTTTTGTTTTTCTATTTCTTTATTAGTCAAGATAGATTAATTCTCGTCGGAGTCATTATCAAGATCCTTTATTTGGTTTTCCATCATACAAGCTGTGATTTTAGTTTATTTCACAGAGAATTAATAACAGTCATAAAAGGAGACTCAGTTTCTACAAATTTATATACTAAATATCTACACTTACAGTTTCCTTTCAGTTATCTTCACATAACACTAATTCGATTTGTATCTGGTTATCAATTATACATCTAAGTCATAGAGTACTTATCTGAAGCCTTGTGAGTCTACACAAAAATTTACTCCACCTTCTAGAAAGCAATGTGGTTTCCTCCGTACCTCAAGATTATCCACATACCAAATCTTCCCCTGTGCTCTTCTAATAGGCATGATGTTCTAAGACAACCTAATTTCCTTGTCAATTCTCTCTCATCTCCATTGTCATGTTTTCTAGGGCTTGTGTATCCAACAAGAAATTTGGGAGATGAATGCCATCAAGGTAGGAAATCAAGGGGTTTTCAAGTCATTTATTTAGGGTTCCCACTAGCATAGTCCCACCATATGATCCACTCAATCCTTAAATTGGGTCTAGTGCTATTTCAATTAATTATTAGATGATCATGGTGGGCCATAATTCCAAGTTAAATGTTATGACTCTTCATAGGATATTATTGGAGATACTTTAGGAGACACCTCTTTTGCTAAAGGGTTAAGGAAGGATTCTGACATCAATATTGATTTATCAACCATATACTCAACATATCGAACCAACAATCAAGAAGACAACTGAGGTGAAGCATGGGAATCCTCTCTCGCCCACGTTGTTCGGGATATATATCAATCTATGAATGCCTCTACACTCCACCAACTGTGCATCAATAAAATTTTGGGCTGCCCCACTGTTCACTAAGATGGATACATGTTTTCCCTGCACTCTGCCTTTGATTGCCAAAATTGCAAAATTGGGATTTTCCATGTCAAAATTTTAATTCGAGACTAACCATGCATTGGAAGGCCATTAACACAATATTAAGACATAAAAAATGAATAATTGACACAATACCAAATACAATACATACATTTAGTTTTATCTCACAAGGTATCTAGATGCTAATTGTTCAAGTTCACACAAAGAGAGAAAGGCAATGTCATGATACATTGTTCAATTTGTAATCAAGAGCATTATCTTGGATAAGGGAGAAGCACGTTATAGGTTTGGTTTGCCCAATCCAGAACTTGCACACTTTGTTACTACTCTTAAAGGCATGTCATGATGGTTTACTGGTTTCACATCATGTACATTTAGTTGTGTCTATTAAAGGCATATTAGTTCAATGACAAAACCAGTGGTTTGTCAACTTGGTCAGCTTAGTGAGTTATGTGTTAATCATCTCAATGAACAACATATTAGGTCAATTAGCTTAGTCATTGACATGCACATTCCATTGTCACTATTAGTGACATGTTAGGTTGGATATTAACATGTATTTTTTATTAACATTATCTAACAGATTAATCGAATCAACATGCATGTCTGACTACAATTGTGGTAGATATGTTAGATAGGTCAACCCCATCAACAACATTTATGTTCAATTGCACATGTTAGAAGCACTACACAATGGTCACTTGATTAGTAACATGTACATTTTGATTTTAACTTGATCAACGACTTGTATGTTTGCTTACAATTATTAAAGCCTCACTTGATTGTTTAATGCAGTAAATGGAGTGTAAGTCTAGTTACTGTTTTTGAATGCATGTTTTGTTGGTTAAATTAGTTAACATCATATACATTTAACTATGATTGTTAAAGCCATCGAAGGCTACTAAACCCATTTAAAGTAGTTCATAACATCGATGGGGGCTTGCTTATTGCATTGTGTGTGAGTATAGTGTGTTATTTTTTTTGTAAGTTGAAGATTTTTAATTAATCAAAAAGTATGTACAAGGGTGTCAAAATGCATGTGGCCTCAACCCGACAAGGTTGTTTGACCAATGTTATTACCATGGTACTGAAAAAAAAGAAGAATACCCAACTGGGAGACCCACAACCTTATAGGCATTACATGCCAAAACACAAAAAGAACTAACAAGACACCAGTTACCATAATTATTCATGAGAAGTGATAGAGGCAAGATTATCTAGCCCCATCCCTAGAGGAGGAGGTGGGCGGTAGAGATAGTGGACATGAGTATAGTGTGTTATTATTCCCCCACGTGTGCCACGTGACATGTTCACCCTTCATCGACTAAATTGCCTTCTTAAGGGGGTTTATTATTGAAGATGGGGCTATGTCTAAGTCTCAAGTGAATTTAATAGAATAAATTCAATTTAGTTGTGATTGTTGAGCCAAAGGGGTGCTTTCATAAATTTTGAGACACTTCTACCATAGTGCAATGTCTCAAATCAAATAATCGTCACTTGCTTGTGTTCATTGAAAACATTTCAATCCAAATGAAAAATGTATGTCAAATCAAGTTAAATAGCCCAATGCTCATTGACCCACACCACCAAAATTTCTAAATTTATCTCCTTTCTTGTATTTGTTGAGGTTCAACCTCATCCCCCCACTATAAGTCATTTACTCCACCATTACGTACACATGCATATCTCTAAAGATCATGCCAAACTTAACCATGTTCATGCCATACAAAAGAATTTGAAAACATTGTTACATTCACATCGTAAAATATACATATTTGTAATCAAGATTTTCTAAAGTAATATATGTTACTCTTAATTACAATCTACTACTACTTTGACTACCTGTACCCTACCCTTCAACCCCATGGAGATTCTTGTATGGATGTCATGACCCTCTGCATTTTGTAAATATTCTCTTATATTGATCTTATAACGCCCTCCATTAAAATCATTACATGCATATACATGAGAACCCTTTCCCTACCAAAGTGGACCAACAAGGACTTAGGAGACTCTACTCACCCCAACCCAAGTGGGAGGAAATCCTAGCAACAAAAGGCAGGAACCTGCAAACCTTGGCAGGACCCATTCCCACTATCTCAAATTCTGTGAGAAAGTGAAAAAAAATTGCAATAGGAATGAAAAATTCCCAATCCACGATGAAAAGGCTAGAAAAATTAAAAGAAATCAAACGTGACCACGTTGGTCAAAACATGGTCACTGTGTAGAGTTTCTTTTAACCCAAGTTAAAACTGGGATATTTGAGGAGGAGATCATGTAGGCAAAACAAGGACTCCAGAGTGCACATTGTGATGAGATTGAAGAAATATCTGTGAGTTCTATCACGAATTTCATGCAGCAGATTCAAACTCTAAACATCTCGACAATTCCCCAAGCCCGATCATTTAGCTTTTCGAATTCGCTGTAACAATATCCCCTTCTGAGTTTTGTGGGAGAGCTACAAACTCGGGTGAGTACATATGCGATTGTCTAAAACTTATCTTTCTTTCTGTGTATTGCAGTTATATTACTCATTGTTAGTGCAAATTCATTTTGCCCTTTTTCCATGTTGTATGAATATGCGCCCCAGGGTCGTTGTTATTTGCTAGTATATTTGAGAAATTTGTGATGGGTTTATCTCGTAACTCCCTGAAATGTTGTTCTAAGCCATGAATTTCATTTTTTATAGTTTCAACATCCATTTATGAGAATGTTTGTTGGAAAAAAGTCTATTGTGTTTGTGCAACTAATGTCAAGGGTTTTATTTGGCTGTCCTATTAATTTCTTGGTTAAATGCGTACCATGTCATTTGGATGCCTTGAGATGTTCTTCATCCTCTATATAACAAGAGATGATTGGGCTCTAGCTGTTGTATGAAACATGATATCGAGTATTTCATATTCCATCTATCTTTTCATAGCTCTAATTCAATAAAAAGGGCGGCAACAACATTTCACTCTTTTACTCAAATCTACTCCTCCGCACTACCAAAGCATAGTTTTATTTGTTCGTAAAATTTTAAAAGCCTCGCTAGTTCAAGGGTTTCAAATTTGTGCTCCGGCTTTCCATACATATCTCGGGATCTATACTCTGCAGCTGAGCCAAGCCGAGAAATGGGCATGATGGGGATTGGGTCTCTGGTTACACCATAGGATGCGCTTTCATCTCTGATGAATGATGGAACCTTCGATGCTCTCAGATCTGAAATCATCAACCAATTGAACACCAATGTATGTATCTAATTGTTCTTCCATTGTGTTTTCACCTTTTGATCACGGCCTGTTATTGTTTTGGGAGTCCAGATTGTGTGCACTTCGTGGATTATGAGGTCTTAATATAGCAATCAAGCATTATAGCAAACCCTATTCATTTACGCTGTAATCCAATACTCACATTAAGCGTTATATCATGCCGTGTTATACATATTTGTGAGGGACCATATAATGAATGGCTCTCATGGACTTGCTTAACCTCTACTAGGGAAAGCAATTTATTTTCTACTCGTGAGCTAAGAGACATTAGCACTTTTTCTTATATTCTTCTCCACACTTACAGATTGAGGAATTTGGAATAATAGATACAGTAGCAAAATTATTTTTATCTTTTCTTTTCTTTTTACACTGGTGAAGTTCGTGGCTCAAATGTAACTCTGTGCTTATCAAAATATCCCCATTCTCACTATGAGGTTTGCACTATCTTCATAAATATCGTATCCATCACCTTCTATGGGGTTAGAATTTTGTGCTTTATGGTCCTAGTGACCTAGGAAACTCTTCAAATCATCCTCCTGGAAAAAATTACAACAATTTTGCTCAAATGAGGGTGTATGAATGTTAAAAGTATTTTTCCTTCACAGTTTATCTGAACACCCGTGTGAAATTTCTGTGCACGACATACATTTTCGACTACAGATATGAGTCCATCATTAGGAGAACTAAAGAGAAACCAGGACGATACGAAAACCTATAAATATGTAATCAATTTAGTTCATCTAGGTACAAGGTCACTCAATCCTAATGTGCTTTTAGAATCTTAATTAATTAATTTAAATTGGGTTATTATGTGTTTGCTTACAGTCAAGGATGTGAATTGATGGTGCCCAAAAATGATGAATATTTGGTTTTTTTTTTCCAAACTTGATGGTCTCCCAATTACAGACTTTTTCCAGCCCAAATTTATTCATCGGTCTGGATCTGCTTTTGTGAAATTTGAGTGGAGCAGCACCTCTGAGTCTGATTAGGATCTGAATTGTCACCATTTGTTCTGCAAGTATGATTAAGACTCTTAGGTAATTTTTTTATAGTAGACAAAAATAAAATGAGTAATCAAACTCTCAGGTCATTTATAGAAGGAAAAAAGAGGCCAAGTTTAGGTTAGGTAAGTCTTTATATTAGTATATTAGATGTAGATATATTAATAGATTAGATTATTCTTTTGTGAAATTTGTGTGGAGTAGCACCTCTGAGTCTGATTAGGCTCCGAATTGTCACCATTTGTTCTGCAAGTATGACTAAGACTCTTAGGTTATTTTTTATCATAAACAAAAGGAAAATGAGTACTCACACTCTCAGGTGATTTATAGAAGACAAAAAGAGGTGAAGTTTAGGTTGGTCCAGTCTTTACATTAGTAGATTAGATGTAGATATATTAATAGATTAGACGTAGATTAGATGGAAGAAGTATCGATCATTCACAATGGGATTCTTATCACTGGGATTATAAGATGGGTTCCCCAAAGTGGCTTCTATCTTCAACCCCTTCCCATGAGGTTTGAACTTGTAACCTAACATGGACTAAACCCCATGTAAACCAACTCGTCTACAACTCATCGGTTAAAAAGAACATTCACAAACATAATAAGCATGCCACTAACATAATAATTGGATAGTTACAACGATGATATGCTTGTTGACTTCGTAGTCAATAGTTAATTATACGTAGTTGAGAGAATTATTTTCTTCTCCTCACATTTAAGATTAATTGTGAAGTTTTGTTTATGAGAACATTAATGTTCTTTCATGAAGACAATCATTATCCCACAAAGAGAGAATTTGATATACCAATTTCTTGCTTGTGTGGGCCAAAACCTTAAAAATAGATTATTATTATTATATAAAGATTCTCTGGTAGGGTATGTATATTTAGGTATACTTTAGTAGCAACAAATTATTACTAAGAGGCTCAAACCCACATAACATCTTGGTTTGTCTTGGCCATAACCTTAAAAATAAATTATTATTATATAAATATTCTTTGGTAGAGTATGTAAACCTCCATATACTTTGAACCCTCAACCTTCGAGCTCATGCTAAATCATAAGTTGTTGGTTCATTTGGATTGCAGGTTGTTGGATATACTCATGGTGCTATAATATTAACTGAAAGATTTCATCACAGCCTTACTTAAATTTCTCCAACATGTTAATAATTCACCATAATTAATAATAATAATAATAAAATTTTGAAATCACAATCAAGTGAGTTACCAAATTAGTATATAAGAAACTTTCTTGTAAGACAAAGGAGAATTTAACTATTAAAATTTAAGAAAATCTAAATACTTTTGCCCCGCTAAATTAAACTATAACCCCTTATTAAACCAATAAACACATTATTCTCAAATGTTATTAACCATTAAACACATATTTTTCTCCAATAACAAGACGGTGCTCAACCCACACCTTGATAGACACAGATCCCCAATACATATCGCACCATTTGTCACTTCACCGATGAAATTTTCAACAGACGTGATCTGTGAAGGAACTTTAAATTTCTTAGAAGTGTCGTGTCTCAAATATTATTTATGAATGAAATTTTCGTCATTCCTGAAAAAAAGAGGTCGGAAGTCAGAAACCAGCCAGGTGATTGGGATGAGGTCTCTGGTTCCACCACAGGATTTGATTTCATCTCTGATGAATGCTGGCACCTTCGATGCTCTAAGATCAAAAAACATCAACCAACTCAAGACCAACGTATGTCTCTAATTGTTCTTCCATTTTGTTTTCCCCTTTCGATGACAACCTGTTATTATTGTGGGAATCCACAATGTTTGTGCTTCATGGATATGTCTTGATGTAGCCATCAAGTATTATAGGAATCCCTTTTCGTTTACGACATAATTACGTCGTAAGTCATTCCCCTTTGAAGTCAACTCTCCCCTAAAGGTACGTGTACATTGATGGGTCATTGATTTAGGTGTTTGTTAAAATTGTCAACTAGGGCCAAACTCCATGTGGGTCATCTTATTAATGGCAGTTGATATTTTTCTTGGATCCCTCTCATCGAGAGGTGTAGGAATAATACAAATATCATTTTATTCCGATACGTATTCATGGAGATATGAATTTATTTGTGTTATGGGACAATTCGTCAAGGTCGACCAACAACCAAATAAACCCCTCATGTGCTCAATGTTTTAGTATAAATAGAAGAGGTCCTCAATTCATTTGGACTCACTCACACTGTTGTGATCTCTCTCTTCATTCTGTTTTGGTTTTATGAAAGAGAGATCTAGAGGGAGTGCCCTAGTCTAATACGTTTTCCTAATGAGGATCAAATCACAGCCATGGAAGTACAGGTTATATGCCACCCTAGAAGAGATGTCGTATACCCTAACGATGTCATGGAGGAGTCATATAAACAACTGCTTATACACTACCATGGAGTGCCCTAATTACAGTCAGGGAGTAGTCGTAGACGTGGAGGACAAAGGGTCTCCCAGGAGTGTCTACACTACCTTAATTTATAGTCAAATGCAGTCACAGAAACACAATTAGGAGAGGCTGAATGCAGGTCTGTAAGAGACCCTAAGACACTGTCCTTAAATTCCCTAAGCATTTTCCTAGGAGAAGTCATCTAGATGCAGAGGAAGGAGGGTCTTGTTATGCCCTAGTCGTAGAAAATAGGAGGACTAATGCAACCCTTTAAATGCAGTTGAATGACTGTATAAAGGAGACCTAAGTCTATGGAAGACATGCCTTAAAAGATGGCAAGAAAGGGAAGTCAATGTATGATATAATATGCACTTACGGAGAGCACAAATCTGCTGATGTATGAGGCTCTAAACCGCAGTCTCAAGATGTCTCTATGGTGCCCTAGGAAACAATCATATATGCTACAACAGGAGGCACATATACGGAATAAAGGAGAGGCCTTAATCTGCAGTAAAGGGGAGCATCTAGCCACTATCAGGGAGACCTAAGAAGAGGCTCCTATCCACTGTCCTAAAAGTGCCCTTAACGCTGACCAAGGTGAAGCCATCGCAGAAAAGAGAAACCTTAGTAGAAATGAGGAGGTCTGGCCGGAGGCTCATGAAAGACCCATGAATTGTCTCTCATCCACAGCTAAAAGGGTTGCTAAGTCATAACCGAAGGAAGCTTCAACATAGTTGTAGGTGACAACTCACTGCTGTAGATGTTACTACTATGATAAAGGTTGTTCCAGCTATGAGAATTCTTGCAAGTGGAAGTCACAGTCATAAGGTAAACTTGTGTGATGAAGGAGTCTGCAGCTAGACTTATCTCAGACCATGTAGGGCTCGCTTCAAATGATTGGATGTTAACATTCTCAAGCACTAATCATTATAAAGATAGTTACTTCTGTGTTGATATGTGCTAGGCCATAGGCCATAACATCATAGCATGGGTCTCTTAGAGCTGCTCTATTGGTCAGAGATTATGAAGGAAGATTAATACAGCCACAGGTTCCCTCATTAGATCAAAAAATCTTCACTATCAAGGGACATGCTACAGTTCTATCATTGATTGAAGACTGTCATGGGAATTCAGGATTGCATTTCAGATTAGTCATGATTAACAGAATGATGGACTTACTATTCTTGTCATAAAATCTCAGATTTATGTATATGTACTCTCTTTCTCTCTGCTGAACTATTGAAGAACATATAAGAAGAATTGATCAAGGGTTTCCACACACTGCGGTTTTTCCCTGGCTATTGCCACATCTTATGTCCTCTTATCTTGGCTTGTCTTCTGTGATTTACGTTTATGTTCTACCTGTAGTTTACTTTAATGCTGATGTGATCGCTAATCTAGAAAAGATATTGAGCTAACTGTGAAAATTGAAATAAATTTCTCTAAGGATAGAACATACCTAAACATAACAGTGTTAGAGGATTAAAATAGTTTCAACCATCCGATTAACTGGACCGGTATTAAATTACCTTAAATTATATTAAATTAGTTACAAGACGACTACCCTTGCTTGACACTACTGTTGGGTATACGACCAAAGTCCCACATTAACTAGAAGTGGGGAGGATCATGTGTATATAAGGATGGACAAATATCTCCATTGGTATGAGGCCTTTTGGGGGTAAGTCCAAAAGCAAATCCATGAGGGCTTAGGCCCAAAGTGGACAATATCATACCATTGTGGAGATATGTGGTGTCCAGAGTCCTTACAAGATGAGCCAATGGATGTTGTTTGGAAGGACATGCCTTTCAATCTGGTCGAGAACTTGATTAGATAGTCACAGTTCATAGGATCATATGCATCAGCCACTATGGATAAGGCCACTGAGGTTTCTACTCTGCTAAAGGAAAGGGAGGAGAGAATTGCACAGCTCGAACAAGAGTTCAAGATAAAAAAAGCAAGCGCAAATAAGCAGGCAGCTGAACAGCTTACACAATTGCAGCAGGACATGGAAGTCTTGAAAGCCATGAAGCTAACTTATCATCCAAAAACATGCACCTCCAGGAATTACAACAATCCTTGGATAGGTACAAGGATGTTCCTACTGCTGAGGTATTCATCAAAGAGGCTCTGGAACTAAATTCTCTTCTAGTCAAGTAGCATGAATATTTCTGCCAGAAGCTGTCATGCATCACTCCCTACCTGATAACCAGTGACCAGCTCACAGACAGAGCCATTGACTAGAGAACGGAGTTTAATGATTTAAACACCAAGATCTCTGAATTCATTGAATGGCAAGAATCAGAAGAGGGGAAGAAGGCCAATCTACCCGAGATTGAGGAAACTCACAAAGATATCCTCTTTACTGATTGGGATGCTAGAATAAAACAGGCCGAGCTGAAAGTCACAAGGGAAGCATGAGTATCGAAGAACATCTTTAAAGCAGTAAATCATACCATGTTTGCTACCAACCTCATGAAGGATGGTAATTCGAAAGAAATTCCTGACCTAACTGTCGTGAGTAAAGACTAGTAAGAAAAAGCGGGGAAACAGAGAGATGAAATTACATAACTAATGACGGCTGACTAGGAGTCATATTAGCAGAATTTGGTCAAGCCACATAGCTATATCATGACCCACAATTATTCCCTCCATGCAACTCAAAGGATGCTGCCACCTCTTGCCGACACAATCTTTGCAGGACAGTTGAAGTCTCATTTCAGGCCACCTCCTCAAATTCAACTAATGATCGATATTTGCGATTTAAAGGATAAGCTGGCAGACAACAAGTCATCCTCTTAGTTCTCTTTAGTTAATCTCTATTTATTTTTGGAGTTAGTTACCTATGAAGGAGGAAGGTTGTTTGAAACCTCCTCAAATTTTGTATAATCTATTTTTGCATACTTAGCTAGAATAGTATTTATACCCTTCTCATGTTTTTAGAGAAGGGTCCATAATTTTATCAAAAACATTTGCAAAGAATGCACTATTGTAAGTTTGTGAATGCTTTGGTGAAATTATGGAATATGATATTTTCTTTTGAGACTACTTTCCTTTGTTGATGCACTTCTATATTCTTGGGAGATAATTTGATTTGAAGGAAGAATTTGGTCTATGTCATTTGTCAAATGAGCAAGAAATCATACATCTGGTACTATTATCATGTATGCATAATTTTGTTAACATTTAATTAGTGGCAAAACTTTCTTTTCATGAATTATATGTGAGATTTATTGTTTCTATGAAGCATTAATTGCATTTCTATATTGATGCCATAACTGAGGTTTTAATTTTCATATATAACTCATTAGACATGCGATATATTTATAAATTCCTTTGACTAACTATTTAGTCAAAGGAATTATCTTTTACATTATCATCTCCATTTAATTTCATTCAGTCTTTATTATCACATGTTAAAAGGATATCTTTGTAGATTGCACACCATGCAAGAACACCCAGGTTTATATTAGAATAAGTTAAGTTAAAGAAATTTTCATTGTAGAATAAGTCACTTATATTATCATTATTCTATTGCAAAACATTCATGAACCACCCATTCTCATCTTGAAACCCATATTGGGAAACTGGTCCCATTATCCCCAGTTGGAGCCACCACTTCAAATGGAAAAGGAACTATCTTAAGGTCCGGACCGGGTAGTTATCCCCCATGTTTTGGCAGCAAAAATCTGAAGCCACAACATTTTGGTGCTAGAAGGAGGGCCTTCAACTATGAATGGCATATAAACCTAAAGATCATTTTGAAAGCATTCACAAGAGTCAAAACCCCTCCACCACTTATATACCTTCTAGATCTTGTTCAGGATCCACTGACTAGGAATCTAAAGTTGTAGAAACATCCCCCTCGTCTACTGAAGTAGTAAGGCTACCACCATCTCCATATTATATTCATGAATCTCCTGAAGTTCATTATTTAATACATAAATTGGAATAGATATCCATTTCTATTGAGAAGCCTGAGAGATCTAAATTATCTGAAGAAAGAATTACCTCGTTATTACAACAAATTGGTGTATTGACTAGACTGCAAAGTGAGAAACTTGGGGTCACTCCTTTTGAGTTCCCTATCCCTCCACGACATAGGAAAGTCACTTCTTCAGTATCTGAATCAAATACTCATGAGATCACTTCACCTTTCCACCTATCTATTCCTTCATCCACTTCTGCTCAATCTACCACCTCCCAAATATCCACTTCCCCTGTTAGTACTACAATTATCGATACTAGCCCAGTAGTAAGTTCTTCGCCATCTATACTTACTTATGGAATGACCTTCCCAGTTTCTCAGTCCTTAACACAAGTTATAGCCAATCAACTAGCTCAACCTTGGACAAATCCTGGTGCTGTCTTCGTTGCAAATCCAAATGCACTCCCAACAAATCTAGAAAAATGGCTGCTTAAGTATAATCTTGTTGATGCTCCCTCGGTTGAAGAACATCTAAACAATTTTATGTTAGTCATGAATCTCAATGGGGTTGCACATGAAGATGTTGTAATCAGATTGTTTCCCTATACCTTCCAAGGATCTGTCGGATCTTGGTATTTTTCCCTTCTAGCGGGTTCAATTAGAGTCTGGGATACTTTTCAAGAAGTATTTCTTGCTAAATTTGGTGATTCCAAAACTGTAGCATCCTTTATCAATGATCTTTCTAATTTAAAAGTTAATACAGATGAAAAGATCAAAGATTTCAACTCCAAATTTAACAAATTGCTAAACAAAATCCCAGCTGCCTCTAAACCTACTGTAGATGTACAAATAGAATGGTATATATCATCTCTTCCTTCTAATATTTCAATTTTCATAGATAGGGCCAATAAGGCTACCCTTGTAGAAAACATGAAAGAAGTCTTGTCTGTAAAAAGAAGAATCTTAGCCTTAGAAAAAATATCACAAATAGATGAAAGGAAGACCATGAAATTAACTTTCAAAGATGACTCTAAAAAGAAAACTTCCAAGTACCCTTTTGATTTGGAAGGCCTTCAGAAAGTGTTAAAAACAATGTCAAAGGAAATGATAGAAATCAAAAAGAATGTAGCAAAATCTTCTGCTCCTAAAAGACCTTTCCAATCATTCAAAAAGAACTCCTCTTCTGCATCACAACCTCCAAACACCATTTCAAATGTTGAATCTGATCAAGAATCAGCAGAAGATTCACCAAATGATGAAGAAGTTGAAACAGAAGAAGAAATTGAATTGAATGGGATTTGAGATTTTGTTCTCCCAACGGAAGAAGAGGCATAAGCAATGGCAGTAACTACCAGAAGAAAAAAATTTCCTGACACATCTACCACTAATCAGAAGCAAAAAGTTGCTACTCCTGCAAAAGAGAAAACAATAAATAAGAAATCTAAAACCAGCCAAACAAACCCTATTCCTCCAGACTCCCCGGATGCTTCAAAAACATTGGTAATCTTGGATACAGTCGAATATAATATAGTGGAAGACATGAAAAAGACCAGAGTTAACATTACGTTGCATGAGCTCACTAAACTTAAACAACAATAGAAGATCCTATTAAGAGAATTGAAAGCAGTTCTAGTATCTACCTTGCCATTTGCTGTAGTTACTCAAGTCGCCTACAATATGGGAAAGCCTCCCTCATCCTCAAATAAAGTAGATACTTCAGATCTAGTTTTGATTGGTGATCAATCTATCTCTCATGTCCCTCTCTTTTTGCTTACTTATGAAATTTTCAACGGAAATGTTCATAATTGCCTTGTTGACTCAGGAGCCTCCTCAAACATAATGCCAAGCACTGTGTGTACTAAATTGAACATTACACCTCAAAAATATGCAGTACACATAGTTCAGTTAGACAGGACGAAAATAGAGGTACTTGGAGAAATAGCATTAGTTTCAATTAGGCTTTCCTCTAATCCAAAAGTCTCACAAATAATTGACATATTGGTGGCTGATATCCCTAAATTTTATGGATTTATTCTAAGCAGGGATTGGTCTGAAAAGTTGCACGGTTATTTTGCAACTGACTGGTCTCACATGTGGTTGCCACATAATGGTAAACCAAACCAAATCAAGATAGACCGAGAAAAATTCATGAAATATACAGTCACAGACCTTGAGAGAAGAAATGAACCTGTTTCCTTCACCAATAACATCATTGGAAACTATTCAACGGAGTCCTCTTTAGGACCTTTCAATGCTCAAAAGTCTCCCTTTTTAGATAATGCTATAGTTTCTCAAATTGAGAATTTCTCGCAAACAAATGCTTCCAAGTGTTTAAATTTAATTGATAAAGTTTATAATGAATCTCCGTTCTGGACTCTCTATTTTGATGGTTCTAAATTAGAAGATGATGCAGGTGCAAGATGCATTTTGATCAACCCGCAAGGAGAGAAAATTATGCTGGCCTGCAGACTTGAATTTCAGTGTACAAATAATATCGTCGAATACGAAGCATTGATCCAAGGACTGGATAAAGCCATCATTCTTAATGTCAAATATCTTCGAGTCTATGGTGACTCTGAAATAATTATGAAATAGGTGAGAAATACAATTCACTGCGTTTTTGGGCACCTTAAACAATATCAATATTTAGCTTAGAAATTGACTTCTCATTTTTCCGCTTTCAACATTTCTTCAATCCCTAGACTGCAGAATGCAAGTGTCGGCTTACTTATGAATGTGGAATCTATAATTATACCATCAGAAGATGTTAGTCCAGATAGATTTTCAATAGAATTAATATTTAGACCATCCATTCCCGACAATATAACAAATTTGAGAGTGTTCCATAATGATGAAGATATAGTAAATTTCCTTACATCAGAAGGATCACATATAGAGCAGATCATAGATGAGCATGAGCATGATATAGAAATAAAAAATAATCTTGGTTTAAACCCAATTCCTAAGTCTGTGGTTAAGATGGAAGATCTTTATGATTTGAAAGATAGATTCAAGAAAATTACTAACTCCAAAACTCATTGTTCTACTCTAAGATTTGAGGTAGTAGACCTAGGGTCAAATGAGAAACCTCAAAATATCAACCTAAGTCTTGACCTAGCATCTCAAGAAAATGTATCATTCATCAGGTTATTGAAAACATATAAAGGTGTCTTCCCTTGGGATTATTCAGATCTCAAAACCTATGATACCTCTATAATTCAACATACCATACCCATGACTTCAAATGAAAAACCAGTTCAGCAAAAGCTTCAAAAAATTCACCTGCCCCTTGAAAGTCAAATTAAATCAGAATTGAACAAGCTTCTAAAGGCCAAGATATATTCCTTGTCAGGCATTCTAAATGGGTATCAAATATGGTACCAGTGAGGAAAAATAATGGTGATATTATGATTTGCATGATTTTAGAAACCTAAACAAAGCTTGTCAAAGGATAATTTTCCTTTTCCTACAATGGAACAGGTACTGCAATCAGTTGCAGGTTCTGAATTAATGTCATTTCTAGATGGATTCTCAGGATATAATCAAATCCTTGTGCACCCAGATGACAGATTAAAGACAACATTCAGGACCAAATGGGGAACACATGACTATCATAAAATTCCTTTTGGACTCATAAATGATGGTGCCACATTTCAACATGCTATGGACATTTCTTTTAGAGGTCTAATAAATAAATCGGTTGTTATTTACTTGGATGATATCACATTCTATTCCAAGGATATGAAAAATAATTTAAGTGACCTCAATCACATATTTGAGAGATGCATGAAATATGGCATTTTGTTGAACCCCAAAAAATCTTATTTTGCTTTACCAGAAGGCAAACTCCTTGGGTTTATAGTATCCAAGAAAGGAATTTACATCAATCCTGATAGATTCCAAGAAATAGAAAAAATTCCCCTACCACATAATAAGAAAACCATGCAATCATTCCTAGGCCAGATAAATTTTGTTAAACGATTTGTCCCATATTTTTCACAAATAGTCTTACCCCTTCAAGCCATGATGGAGCAGTTTTCTGATGGAGCAAAGATGAAAGAGAATCATTTGAGTTGATAAAGAAAGCCATTATTAATGCCTCTTCATTAACAATTCCTAACTTTCTCAAAGCCTTTGTATTATATACTTTTTCATCTGATACTTCGTATGCGGTAGTTTTGACACAGTTGAACAATGAAAATGTTGAGGCACCCATCTCCTTTTTCAGTTCTAAGTTACAAGGCGCTGAATTAAATTACTCAGCTGTAGAAAAGCAAGAATTTGTATTCTTTAAAACTCTTAAGCATTTCAGGCCTTTTCTTCTTAAAATCCATACGTAGATAGTTGTACCCTACCTTGCAGTAAGACAACTACTGATTCAAAGAGAAGTAGGGGAGAAAAGAGATAATTGGGTAACTGCACTCCAAGAATATGATGTAGAAATCCGGCCAGCGAAAATTGTTAAGGGCCAAGGTTTTTACAGGATGTTAATAGGAGCTTCCCATTTTAAGGTAATTAATCGCAAATATCAGAGGTAAGCCTCAACAATACATAATCACAATATGCTGATTTGAAATTTTATCTCAAAAATGGATATGCTCCTATGCACCTTAATTATAAAACAAAGAGAGCTTTAAGATTAAAGTCAAATCAATATGAGCTATTCAATGATGTATTATTTAGAAAGAATTATAATTCAATATTGCTAAGATGCTTAGAGAAACCTGAAGCTGAGAAGGTCATGCAGGAATTACATGATGGACCAGTTGGTGGACATTTTGGAGGAAATACTACTACTCATAAAATCCAGCATGCAGGATATTACTGGCCAACAATTTTTAAAGATGCACACGAATATGTAAGGAAGTGCAAAACTTGTCAAACTACAGCTGGAAGAGAATGAAAGACAACATTCCCTTTACAACCAGCTAACATCCAACAACCATTCGAACAATGGGGATTAGGTATAATTGGTGAGATTATTCCTAACTCTTCCAAGCAGCATAGGTACATCCTCACAGCTACTGATTACTTTACTAAGTGGGTAGAAGTTGTCCCATTAGAGATAGCTAATACAAAAAACATTACAGATTTCGTTGATCAGTACATAATTACCCGGTTTGGCTTACCCTCAGTTTTAATGTTTGATAATGCATCTTACTTTTCTGGAAACACAATGGTAGAATTTTCTCTTAAGCAAGGTTTGAAATTAAAATATTCATCTAATTATTATCCTCAAGGTAATGGATTAGCAAAGCCAATAAACAAAAACCTCATCAGAATTATCAAAAGAAATATTGATCAAAATCATAGGAATTGGCATAAAGCATTGACATTTTCTCTATGGGTAGACATGATTACTCAAAACGCCTCTATTGGTTCTTCTCCTTTTGCTTTAGTTTATGTAAAAGAAGCAGTTCTTCCCACAAACGTAGCAATACCATCTCTTGCCCTAGTACAATCTATTAATGAAAACCCTTCATCTTCTCTCCAGGCTAGACAAATTCAAATTCTCAAACTCGAAGAAGAAAGGGAAAGGCTAAAGAAACCCACTTCCATGACCGAAAAATAGTCAAAGCTTCTTTTGATATGAATTCCGCCAGTAAAATATCCCTTGAAGTATGGGACCTAGTCCTGAAATGGGACAAAGCACGCGAGGAAAAAGGTAGACATACCAAATTCCAAAGACTATGGCTTGGCCCTTTTCAGATTATTGAAAAAATTGGACCATCAACGTTCCTTTTACAAGACTTATCCGGTAAGAATGATTCTTTTCTCATTAATGGGAAAATGTTGAAAAGGTACTTTTCTTAGGAGATAACCTCTTCCAATTTTGTAATATATTTCTTTTTAGGCAAATAATGGTTAAACTAGTATTTACTCCTGGCTTTTCAAAAATAAGTCTTTGATAACATTTTTGGATTTTCACGTTTATAAGAAAATTGGAGTTAAAAGGAATAATGAGGACATTTGAGTACCAAAATAAACTTCATCCCTTTGGAAAAACTTGATCTTGCTTAAAAACATTTATTTTATGAAAAAATCGTCTTTATAGGATATGAAAGTTTTGTTATCTGTCAAGAAAAGAATCTTTAACCTAGTAAGGACTTCCTACAAATCAGTATCTTAAAAACTCTATCATTATCACCCAAGACCCTTAAAAAGGCCAATGGCCCACCCCATATGTTAAAATTTTATTTTTTCAGAGTGTAATTCTAAAATATAAAAAATTGAAAGATAAAGAGTCTCATTACAAGCTTATTTACCATGTTCATAGGGAAGTAATTAAAATTGATATTACCAATACTGCATATCAAAACAGGGTAATAGCTACTGATCTTTTTGATCAGAAGACAAGGGGTCTCATCAAGAGCCAGCTTGTTCAGTTTATTTACAACTAGTGAATGGCATTGTCATCAGTAGGTTACCACGCCTAGACAATAACTTTTAAGGATTACACTCAAAAGGTAAAAAAGAAAGTACAAATGCCAAGAGAGACTCAATTCAAATGAATATCATTTTGAAATCTGAAAATTCATACAGATGGGATAATGGATCATTGTTGGTTTAAAGGTAACCCTGTAGAGACTATGAATGCATGCTGGCAGTAGAGGCTCTATCTATGATAAATGAGTAAAAAACCAAAAAACTAATCTACAGGAGGCACCTACTATATTATTTTAAACCCTGTTATTGGCTGATGCTAACATTTGTATTTCTATCATTTCAGGGGTGAAGTAATTAAGCAGATGGGCCTGAGAAAGTAATGGTAGTTCAAGAGAAATGATGTTTACCTTATAACTCATGAAATCATGATTCTTATAACTCCAATTACTTTGAAAGTTTTTAGAAAATTTCATAAAACTACTAAGAGATAATTGGTTCTCCTAAGTGAATCGCCAATTGTTGTACTACGAAACAACCCCCTCATTTTTATATAACAATTGTTAGTATTTGAGTTATAAATGGGGACCCTTTTAAATTTTTAAGCCTAGGACAATAATCCCTAACTCCAAAGAAAAACTTAGCAAAACCTTGCAAAATGAGCTAAGAAGAAGACCTATATCAGTCTTTTTCATGTCACTATTTTATAAATCCTTACGAAATTGCGATATGCGAAAAGGTCTCTCGTTACGATAACCTCATGTCGTCACTGCGCAATCGCATTTCGCAATTCGAAAGAAACATGAACATTCCATATGACAACTATTAACGATTTGCGAAATGCGATGTTGCCAAATTTCGTGATCACAATTTTCCCGATATCTAATAAGCACTACGTGATACCCCTTTAAAGACCACGATCTACGATTAAGGAGGTAAAGCGTGTGGAATAATTATGTTTTAATATTAAAAACAAACAATTTGACAGGTTATTAAATGTTAAGTGGCCTGAGGGAGGATAATCATTCTCCAAGTTATGGGTAGTTATAATTGAGTATCCTTTAATAACCTTTCTCACAATCCAAAGTCATTTCACAGAGGATTTTAGTCTTAACTACTTAAAATCGTATGCACTAATATTTCTTGTATGTTTCAGGCAAACGAAAAATGACATGTCCTTAAGAAAGGTGATGCAGAATCAAACTAAGAAGACCATTGTTGAGACAGAGTATACATAGATGGCTCCTATCTTTAGTGATATAGTCTGTGATGTAGTTGGAAGCGCAACAAATTGCGAGGTAATTTACAACATACTGGAGGATGAGCGTCTTGAAATTACTGTTACAAGAGAAACTGTTGGGTCGAAAAAACCTTTAGGACCTCAATGCAGAGATGCCTCCTGTTCTTTCCTTCATAGGATAGGAGCAAGAGCCAAAATACTTCCCTACATAGACATGATCAGATGGGTGGTCGAAAACCTTATCATCAGAGATAGGCAGTTCAAGAATTCAAGGATGGAGCTCATAGGATCGTTCAAGGTAGAAGACTTGAAGGCTATGTATCACATACCTAACCCGCAGGAAATCTATGACGACGCACTTTAACTTTGCAAAAATTAATCCAGAACCCTTCAAGTTAATTCAGACTTGGAGAATGTTAGACAACAAATTCAAGTATGAAAAATCGGGTATGTATGCAACAACCTCTTTAGAAAACCCTTACAATTATGCAGCAACAATGTTATTTAGACTGTATGGACTGCCAAATAACATTAAGTTTTCAATAGAATGGATTCCCTTGATAGATGCTTGTGCTAATTCCAATATCATGAATTGGCCTTCTATCCTATATGACAACTTAGCCACCTCCATTACTGAATATCGAAAAAAGAAAGCCTCCTCTTTAGATAACCTCCCTCCCTTCTATTTATGTGCTTATATTATGGATGCTATCTGCTTTTGCATGGCATTTCCAACCATGGGTTGGAAATGGACCATACAATACCCTTACCCAATCCATGTCAGTCATAAGAAAATATGGGAATCGCATTACATGCCTCATTTCTACAAGATATTCCATTCTATCGTGTTGCCCCTACACCAAATGATTTTCAATAAGAAAGCCCCTAGGTTTTCCCAAGAAGCTGCAGCAGACCTTCTTGCTGTAGGAAAATATTTCATTGAGGAATGGTTCACCTACATTAGGATTTTTGGTAGCACTGTTGATCCACACATCCTTCCCTTATATGTTTCTAATAAGCTATTAGCAAGGGAGATTGCCCACCAGACTGTGGGAAAGGGCCTGACCAAAGTTCTTAAAGATGGCAAGAAGTCATTATGGCCTACTTTCCCTATCAAATGTGGCTCTTTTACTTTGGCCAATTTTGTTCATGCTACTAAGGAATCAACACAAATGGAAGCCCTCAGGCTTCATAAGTTTCCTACAAGGCAATTCGATCCAAAAAATGTGGCATACAATGTCACTACAGGACTAAAGCTCAAGGCATACAATCATATAGATAATTACTTTGAGGATTTTTTACAGTCAACAGTTTCTTTCAAGCAAGCACTTGAATGGGCAAAGGCTAACCTGAAACCTGAAGATTTGCAAAGATTTCAGGAATTCAGGAATGAGAGGCTTCGGGTCATTCCAATGCATCTATTAAAGCCCGAGGATAAGCCTACCCCGAGTAACACCATTGATAGCGCAGCCCCTAGCTCTCAAAAGGACTCTCATAATACACTAGACACAGGGAAAGTTCTTGATGCAGACAATACGACTGAGTCCAGTAGGAAGTCGGGCGAAAAATAGGTAATAGACACTCTGACCACAGAGACAAGTTCAGAAGCTCAAGGCACTAGTTTGGAGCAGGAATGGGATCAATTAAACCAGAAATTGCAAGTCACCCCCAAAGCTCTGAATACTCAAGAAAAAGAGGAATTCAAGGCTCCTTTGAAAAATCATCAAGATACAGAGCCCAAATCTGTCGGCGTTCATTCTACACCTATGGATCAGGAAGCAATGAAATCCCAGCATACTCAAATCATCCCTGCTCTACCCACATCAGAAATTGTTTTGAAGGTGATGGAGATACCTTCGCTTGACGTATTTTGTAGCCCTCTCTATAAGGATGTAGTCCGAAGGCAAAGGAAAATAAGAAGGGTGGACGCACCCGAATTCTCACACGGAGATGAGCCAATGGATGTTCTTTGGAAGGACATGCCTTTCACTCCAGTCGAGAACTTGACTAGATTGTCATAGTTCACAGGAGAATATGTGTCGGCCACTATGGATAAGGCCACTGAGGTGTCTACTCTGCTAAAGGAAAGGGAGGAAATAATTGCACAACTCGAACAAGAGCTCAAGATAATAAAAAAAAAAGTAAGCGTAAACAAGTATGTAGTCGAGCAGCTTACACAATTGCAGCAAGACATGGAAGTCTTGAAAATAAGACATGAAGCTGACTTATTGGCCAAAAGCATGTAGCTCCAGGAATTACAACAATCCTTGGATAGATACAAGGATGTTCCTACTGCTGAGGAATTCATCAAAGAGGCTCTGGAACTAAATTCTCTTATAGTCAAGCAGCAACAATATTTCTGCCAGAAGTTGTCACACATCACTCCATACCTTATTACCAGTGACCAGCTCACAAATAGAGCCATTGACCAGAGAACAGAGTTTAATGATGTAAACACCAAAATCTCTAAATTCATTGAGTGGCAGGAATCAGAAGAGGGGAAGAAGGCAATCTACCCGAGATTGAGGAAACTCACAAAGATATCCTCTTTATTGATTGGGATGCTAGAATAAAACAGGTCAAGCTGGCAGTCATGAGTGGAGCGGGAGTATCGAAGAACATCATTAAGGTAATAAATCATACCCTATTCGCTACCAACCTCATGAAGGAGGGTAATTCCAATGAAATGCCTGACTTAACTGCCATGAGTAAAGACTGGCAACAAAAGGCAGGGAAACAAAGAGATGAAATTACAAAACTAACTATGATCAACTGGGAGTCATATTGGTAGTATTTAGTCAAGCTGCATAGCCAAATCACAACCCTCAATTGTTCTCTCTATGCGACTCAAAGGATGATGCCACCTCTTACCGACGTGATCTTTACAAGACAACTCAAGTCTCATTTCGGGCCAACTCCTCAAATTCAACCGATGATCGATATTTGCGATTTAAAGGATAAGCTAGCAGACAACAAGTCATCCTCTTAGTTCTCTTTAGTTAATCTTTGTTTATTTTTGGAGTTAGTTACCTATGAAGGAGGAAGGTTGTTTGAAACCTCCTCAAATTTTGTATAATCTATTTTTGCATACTTAGCTAGAATAGTATTTATACCCTTCTTGTGCATTTAGAGAAGGGTCCAGAATTTTATCAAAAACATTTGCAAAGAATGCACTATTGTAAGTTTGTGAATGCTTTGGTGAAATTATGGAACACGATATTTTCTTTTAGATATCAAACTACTTTCCTTTATTGATGCACTTCAGTATTTTTGGGAGATAATTTGATTTGAAGGAAGAATTTGGTCTATGTCATTTTTTAAATGAGAAGGACTTCATACATCTGGTACTATTATCATGTATGCATAATTATGTTAACGTTTAATTAGTGGAAAAACTTTCTTTTCATGAATTATATGTGAGATTTATTGTTTCTGTGAAGCATTAATTGCACTTATGTATTGATGCCATAACTGAGGCTTTAATTTTCATATATAACTCATTAGACATGCGATATATTTTATAAATTCCTTTGACTAACTATTTAGTCAAAGGAATTAACTTTTACGTTATCATCTCCATTTAATTGTGTTCAATCTTTATTATCACATGTTAAAAGGATATCTTTGTAGATCGCATACCATGCAAGAACACTCGGGTTTATATTAGAATAGGTTAAGTTAAAGAGATTTGCATTGTAGAATAAGTCACTTAGATAATCATTATTCTATTGCAAAACATTCATGAACCACCCATTCTCATCTTAAAACCCATATTGGGAAACTGGTCCCATTATCCCCAGTTGGAGCCACCACTTCAAATGGAAAAGGAATTGTCTTAAGGTCCAGACCGAGTGGTTATCCTCCATGTTTCGGCAGCAAAAATCTGAAGCCGCAACATTATGGCGCAAGAAGGAGGGCCTTCAGTGGTGGTAAGTTCAAATCCTTATCATAAGCTTGAATTTATTTCTCTATCTAGTTCTGTGATGGTCATCTGATATTGATACACGTGGCTCTTATTAATTTTGCAGTGATTTATTATATTCGACTTTGCAGTTTTATATCACAAGTCTATGTGATTTATTATATTCGTCTTTGCGATTTGAATAGGGTGACTACGACCTTTGGATTATCACCTTCTCTAACACCTTTTGCAGCTCAGATTATCACCTTCTGTGGCTCGAATTATCACCTTCTAGGGCTTGGATTATCAATACCTTCTACAGCTCGGATATAACATCAAGTTTTCTGTGGCTTACTTTTTTTTTCACTTTTGTGGTGATAAGTTGAAATCCATATCATAAGCTCGAATTTATTTCTCCATCCAGGTCTGTGATGGTCATCTAATATTGACACACGTGGCTCTTATTAATCTTGCAGTGATTTATTATATTTGTCTTTGCGATTTTATATCACAAGTCTGTGATGATTTGAATAGTGTGACTACGAACTTTGGATTATCACCTTCTCTAACAACTTCTACTGCTCGAATTATCACTTTCGCTCTGCGGTAATTTGTTTCATCTTTGCGGTGCAAACACATATCTATTCATCTATGATGCAATGATTTGGTACAATACCTGTAAGGTGTAGCTTCATTGTTGTGGATGCATTACTATTGGTGCTGCGACGCTCAATACAACTCTGATAGGTGCATACATTCCCTCTTACCCTTCTCTTGTTAAATTTTTCTTATTTATACTATGAGTACTTCCCCTCACATTTATAAGACCCCCTCTAGCAAAGAGAGACTAAGTAAAATTACCCTAGAGAGTCTTTACAAGTACATTGAATCTTTAGAAAGATGAAGAGAAGAAAGATAAAACCATTTTAAACTATAATTAACTACAATGCTTGACAACAATCACAAACTGGTAGAAAATAAAATAATCATACTCGAGACTGAATTCCAAGGAATGAAAGGTAGGATTCAAGAAATAGAACATATAAACAATAAATGGTTAAAGAAAATGACACCTTGAAAAGCAAAATTAAAAAACTAAAAGAACAACTACATAATAACTTAGCCCTAAATAATGCAGAGAATAAATTTAAACATATAAAAGAGGAAAGTAATAAACTAATTGTACTCAACCATGAGTGCCACAAAAGAGCCTTACATCTTATAATTGTTCGTATAAAGGAATAAAACAATGAAGACACATTAGAAAGAGTAAAAGAACAATTAAAAACAAAATCTAAAATTCAAACAACTTATCTCAGAGAAGCAATAAGGGTAGGAAAGATACTTGAGCATAAACATAGACTAATCTGTGTCAAGGTCAGTTGTAATGACCATAAATTAGATATACTCAGGAAATCCTCAAGCCTAAAAGGAACAAGAACCTTTGTAAATGAAGGTCTCATTCCAAAAGACGAAGTTGAACTTACGAAAGAATTCCAAAAGGTCAAGGAGGGAAGAAAAGAAGGGAAATCGGAAATCATTAGGAATAGGAAAGTTATTATTAGAGATGGAGTCCCAAGTACGAGTGATAAATAGGGACTATCATCACTCTAGATCCTCTTATGGAATTGTTGTGGTTTTCCATGGTGTAAAGGTCCTATTTTAAGTTGGATCCCGAGTGATATTGATCTTATTCTTTTATTTTAAACTTGGGAACATGACGAACCTAGGGTCCCTCACATTTACATGTTTATTCTTTGGTAAGCTTGGAATAAGAAATCCTCCTGGAGGGGTTTTGGTGGTATAGTCTATTATGTAAGGAACATTGTTTCCTATCACATCTGACTTAATAAAATTGACCCCTTCAATCAATACATTTGGATCAAGATCTTTGATTCTACCACCAATAGGATCTTTCTTGCAATCTGTTATTTCACTCCTATCAACTCTACATCCTATAAGAAAAACAACTTGGATAAGAATTGCCTTTCAATACCTTATAAAAAGACATTTTCAACCTAAGGAATGAAGATAATATCCTTTTGCTTGGGGACTTTAATGCGAGAACTACTAATAACCAAGCTATTATGTTAAGTGACAACTCTCACCCTGACCCCTTGTGGCTTGATGAAAATGGTAACTTAGCTAATAGATTCAAGAGAAACTCTGAAGACATAATCGAGAACTTATTCAACATCGACATCCTCAAACTTTGTAGTTCCCAAGACCTAATCATTTGTAATGGTATTAACAAGTGGCCTTCCTCCAGTTAGATGACATGTTTCCATGGGCTAGGTAGTAGTGTCATGGATTATGCGACTTGTGACACCCATTTCCTCAACCGTATTACCAAATTTGAGCTACTTAACAAGTACGGGCCTGACTCGGCCTGACTCTGACCACATGCCTTTGTCTTTATCCCTCAATCTTGTTATGCATACCTACCACATGTAGGATACCAGTGAAAGAAAACTACACACTCACTTCGATAGAAGTAATGTCGACCTTTTCTTAAGGGATTTAGGCTCCCTAGCTTTTAATAACAACATTGAACAAATTTATTACAGTTTTACTACTACCCTTTCCACTACCATTAGCAAGTTTTGTACAGAGACTTCTTATAAGCATAATAATAGAACTTCCAATCCTTGGTATGACAATGACTATAAAATTGTCAGGAAAACGATCAGAGGTCCAATCCTAATGAAATCATTACGCTTTGAAATATAAGTATATACAAAGCTCTCATCAAAATGAAGAAGAGGTCATATATTAATAAGAGAAAGGAGCATATTCTTGATCAAGTGCTTAGTATTTAGCTCAAAAATCAATGTTCTCAGAATGACTCGAAACCTAAACGATCACATCTGTCTCGAAAAAATAGTCCTAATGCAACTCGTTTCGTTGAAAACCAATTTCGTATGAGAAAGTTATTGTGTTCTGATCGCTTTGTTAAACAAACGAAATTTGTAAAAAAAAAAATGCCCAGTCACTGCACAATCAGTAGTCCATACTGCTGATGTGGCAAATGACTAGGCAGGTTCAATGATGGTCAACAACAAATCACAGATGAATAAGTGGCATCGTTTCATTGGGTTTCAGATTGGTGTGTTGGCACAGTGTGATTGGTTTATTTTTTGACCAATGAAAGAATGCCAGGTGGAAAGCATGGAGGCCACCATGTGGCACCTCCCAATGGTCTAAGTTCTCGACATAGTTCAACAAAATTATTGTGGAGGCATCAGGGCTCGACCCCACGACCTCCCCTCCACAGTCCAAGCCACATACCAACTCTACTACCACCATGGTTCTTACCCCATAAGCTTTTCACATATAATTAAAGTTTATCAATGTTGGAGCAGGAAGTTAGGAGGGCCAACCCGCTGGTTAGCCCTCCACATGTGATTGCAACAATAAACATCGCAGTCATGGCTAATGTTAACCTGGTAGACAGTTCACCGACACCACAAACGGTCTTCGCATGTGAAAGCAATTGTTGATACATCAAAAAGTTAGTGTGACAAGCTCCAAAACCACGAGGTAACCAACACATATGAACGCGCTCTACCAGCGGCAGTTATGGTTAGTGTTATCCCCTACAGTTAATGTGACAATTAAGCACCACATGTGAACATGAAAACGGAGTTTTGGCTAATGGTTTGGCTAACGGTTTGACTAGTGGTTTGTGCTAATCATGTTTAGTGATTAAATAAGCGCAGTTAAACATTAATTAAGCTCATGTTTAAAATGGTGGAAGTTTGGTGGTGCCACTAATTTCAGGCCCGCCTCCACATTTAGTGGTTCTAACTAGAGTCATTCCAAATTTAGAGGAACTTTTCTAGGAAAATATTATCTAAGTCATAGAGAAGGCAATTTTTGACCTAAATGAGCTCAAAAAGAGGTGTTCTTGGCTAATTTGAATATTCTGAACACATTGGTGTAGGTATCATGAGCCATACAGCTTTTTGAAAGAACATTTTCCCTTATTGAGCTAATATAAAGGCCCAAGCCATGGAAGCTGGACCAAGGAGATGTATCTTAAGAGGGGTGAACTCCTTCATCAAAACATTGTGTTAAAGTGTCTCTTTGATGGTTTGTTGTACTTTGAACGTCTGTTGTTCAATATTTGTTTTTGAAGCTATTTTTATCATGAATGTCATTTTAAACTTAAGGAAATTTACCTGATTACATACACAAACAACTAATGAAACCTCAGTAGAAGAAGAAATAAGGAAGCACATGTTAGAAATATGTAGTTGATATATTATATATATATATATATATATATAATATATATATATATATTATATATATTATATATATTATATATATTCTGAATTTGTCTACTCCTATATTGATACAAAAATATTTTACAAAGAGGCAGCGGCCTCAAGAAGTCTAGCCCAGAAATGCGGCATGCTCACATTACATAGCTGAACACTAACCAAAAAGACCTGCTGAAGACTAACCAGAAGAGCTTCTAGGACCATGATCATGACTAGTTCATAGAAACAAAATATGCCAATATCGAAACTGAAGACTGACTAGAGGTAATTCAAAGACCAAAACAAGTTGACTGGGCCCATACAAATAAACAGGGAAGCGCTGCCCAAATCAAAACTGAAATATAACCCATTAAACGACTATAACCATAACCGAGACCCAAAGACACGGTTAGAAGAATGTCGCCCACGCAGGAGAAACTGACAATTTAACTTTAAAAAAAAGGTCTGAGAATGAGAGTTATAGAGAATATAATGACTATAAAATAGGAGGGAATTGAGCACCTTCGAGCAATAGAGAATCAAAAACCATTGAACGCAGACCTGATTAAGCTTCATGAGAGGTGGAAGGTGACTCTTCAATGATGCGACACCCATATTTGTAGGGATATTCATCCTCAGAGGGATGACCCTCTTTACTTGAAGAACTGCCACCGGTAGGGATGCTCGGACCAGCGTGAATGTTCATATCCTAGGTTGCAGTGCCACCAGGATCCTTACTCTGCTTGTTGTCAATCTGAGAAGTGCCATGCTTATCCTCCACCCTTGTCTCCAGAGTCACCCCTAGTGTCACAACAACCAGACCAGAAGTATCCTCTCAAAGTTCAATGCTGGCTGAAGTTAAGAAGGAGAAATTACTGATTGTACAGTGGAACTGAAAACGAGCGGTGTGAGATTGAGAATTATGAGAGCGCGCTGCTGAATTATGCTACCCTCGACCCCGCCCATGACCACTCCTGGTAACGGGATAGCGGTCAGAGCAGAATTCCGAGGAATAAGACGAGGAGTCTGAAGTAGAGGAGGAGGGCTAGCAGGTAACTCACCCACGGGAACTTCCCCTCCTGCAGCTCATTCTTTGGCTCAATCTAGGCATAATGAAAAGAACAGGAGGTGTTGAACAGGAAGCAGTACTGTGAAGGCAGGGGGAGACTGAAAGGGGCTTAGCTTCAACACACAGAGGAGCACTGGGAAAGATAGAGGACGAGCTACAACTGAATTTGCAGAAAGGGCTTTGAGAAACATGAAGTCCCGATGATAAATCAACACAACATTCCAGAGCACAACGTTTCCCTGGGCTGGTCCGAGAGCGAGGCTCTACGACAACAAGGGAACAACACGAGTGCAGGGGAGGAGCATGAATGAATTCTTGGAGGGGCACCATGACAGATGAACTTGCAGGCTGGTATGGAGGGATGAGCTGCATTAACGTAGCATTGAAGATGTTAGTAGAGGAATTAATGGCAGGCATCACGCGAGGCCGAATGGCGGTGGTAATAAGACACGCGCCAACCCACCAAGCCACCCACGTACCGAACGCCATGTTACACACCTGGATCCGGGAGAGAAAGATCTTGTTGCACCAGAAGAGTGTCGCCTTGTTTGATTTGTGCATCATTAGAACTGTTAAGTGGACCAGAGAAGAATGGGAGCTATTGATCGACACCTTGATTAGCTAATCTGTCTGCTACCTCGTTAGCTGTTCGCCAAATGTGCTTGAAGGTAATGTTGCGGGGTGCCCTGAGCCATTCTTCAATTTGTTCCAATCTGCTTAGAAGCCGCCAGCTCGAAGTGATCTTTGCCTGATTGAATCCGAATAGCTACCTCTATTAAGATTTGAGAATCCCCTTCTACCTCTAGAGGGAAAATATTTTCTATTTCTGTTATACAAATTCCCTTCCATAAGCCTTCAAGTTCGGCAGCGTTGTTGGTGTCTCTTCCAAGCGAACCATGATATATGTGCAGAGCAAAGCCTACAACATCTCTGAAAATACCACCATAACCAGCCAGCCCAGGATTGCCCTTAGCAACTCCGTCGAAGTTCAGTTTGTAAGAGTGGGTGGCAAGAGGAGACCAAAATTAGGGAGAATCAGTATGGATGGAGGAGTTGCGCTTGACTTGAGCTAAAAATGTGAGGTCTAGGTTCCAATTTTTCAGAATGAGGCATTCCTCGGGTGAATCTAGCAAATCCAAGTCTTGCCAGTGTCTTAGAGCTAGAGTTTCTTGAAGGTTTTGTTTGATAAGTAGCCACAGGGTGTCAAGGGGCGTACTATGATTTTTAAAGATCCTATTATTTCTCTCCTTCCAGATGATCCAATAGACAAAGCCTGGTAAGAGGTTCCAGAGGGAATTGAGTAGTAGACATTGGAAAGTATGCCGAGGCCAATTCCTGATGGTGTTTAAAATATCTCCCACACGTCTGCCCGTTCTTTTGTTGCACTGTGTTGTTCTCTCCAAAAGTTGAGCTGCTAATGGGCAGGTGTCCAAGAGATGCAAGATGGTCTCTGTGTGAATATTGCAATTGGGACATCTGGAAGGCCCAGTAAATCCTCGCTTTTGTATATTGTCCCAAGTGAGGATCCATTTTTTGCTTAGTAGCCAAAGGAAAGTAGAGACCTTAGGCCAGATGCTTGGTTGCCAAACCTGATCCCATAGCTGATCCTTTATTATCTGCATGGGTTGATAGAGAAGTTGGTATGCTTCCTTGGTAGTGAACATACATTTGGGATTATATCCCCATCGCACTTTGTCCTTCTGATCAGAGAGTTTAATTTTCCTGAGTTTGAGCTCTTGATCGATATCTTCATAATTTTCCTCCTGCTAGTTAGCTTGCCAGGTGCCAGCTGTTCTCCAAATTTGAAAACCTTGAGGGGATTGTTGCTGCCAAAATTGATGGACATGGATTTGATCATTGTGCTACATAATATCTTGCCACTTAGGTTTGTGGAAGAGACAGCTGAGTTTGGGAAGTTGTTGCCAGGAGTCCTCCCAAAATCTTGTTGTGGTACTTGAATGGATTTCCCAGAAGCTGTGCGCTTGAATAAAGGCATTATGTTGCTTGGCCACATTCAAAATCAATGAGCTAGGGGTGGTCGTGCTGATGCAAATGAGATCCTCCAGTGGACTACCTGGAGCATATTTGGCCTGCCAGAGACGTGCCCAAGGAGTGTGCAGTTTGGAGATCCAGTTCCACCAGATGCGGGCACCCATGGTGTTATTGCTGTCGAGCGGGTCCCTTAGACCAAGCCCACCAGCTGACTTCATAAGACAAACCTCAGTCCATTTAACAAGAGCCCATTTTCTGTTGAGGCCTGAGGAACCCCAAAGAAAGTTTCTTTGAAGATTGCGAATTTTTTTAAGAACCCATTTAGGGTCTGTCAATATAGAAAATAAGTATAGAGGCATGGCTTGGAGAATGGATTTGATTAGGATAAGCCTGCTAGCAATGTTGAGCGAGTAGTAGTGATCTAATAATCACCTTATGAGTGACCTCAGTTGAAGATTTATTAAACAAAAGGTATTACAGACTCATGTGCTAGTGGGTGTTCTGTGTTATTCAAGCGACAGATCGATCAGATTTCCAATACACAGACATTTAAATGGAAAGACAACAGAGAAATACAGTAAGCAACACAAATACACAAACATTTTTTAATAAGGAGTTCACCCTATTCTCCAGGTCTACGTCTCTGGTCCAGCTTCAGTGGTGGCCTTGTTTTATTGTGTCTTACAGCAGAGAAATTACAATATAGGGACTCAATATGAGTTCTCCTGATAGCAGATTATTCTAGGTAGGGTGGTTTTTGGATTCGCAAGCCACTCAGAGTTCACAAACTATTGTTCTTCCTACCAGCTCTGTGACCTTTGGTCTACAGTGGAAAGAGCCAAATGTGATGCTCAGTCCGGACAGATTCCTCTATGGCAAGGCTTGAATCTTCAAGCTCTTTGGTGCTCGATGCTACCTATGGTCAGCTCGGCCCTCTGTCTCCTATGCTTGGCTTTACTGTTCTCTGTGTTCAATCCTCCTCTCAGGGTTCACTATTCACTATCTCTCTTGGTCGCTCAGATTCCTCTCAAAAAATCCTCTCTCTTCAACTGTCTCTATTCATGGCTTTAACCATTTGATCCCTATGCATGTTCGGTTCCTCTCCCACCAGCACCGATTCACCTTCTGCAGCTGCAATTGGAGTTCCATGTTCGGTGTCAGCACGAACGCTCGGGAAGTGCCACATGTCTCCATCTAATTGGTGCCAGCATGCTTCGTCGGTTCATTTCTTCGGTTATGTCGTGGATACATTTTTTCTCCACCGTGGCGGTCAAACAGATTCCAAATCCTTTTAAATCGAGGCTTGATTACCTGTTGATTCCACTCCTTTTTATCAGGCGCAATCTCAGCCATCCGATCTGGGCTCCTCCAGATCCAACATCATATGCACGTCAAGCGCGATTGACTTGCTCGACCGATAACACGTGATCACGACAGTTTTTCTCTCACCTCCGCTGCCACACTTCGATCACTGAGTGGGATCGCTCCACTCTCCTCCAAAACCTCTTACCATTCAAGGGCACCCTGATCAATACTGTCGGTTTTCCAGAGCGCGGATTCTGCCTTTGTCCTTTAGCGCGTTTTGTTTCTCCGCCCGCACTTCTCCGGCTCCCAACCTGACTGAGTGCTTAAGGCTCCACCATTTCGACCCTGTTTGCCTAGCGATGCACGATTAGCATCAAAATCACCTCCTTTTCTCGATCTAGGGCTCCCAGGGGTTGTTTTGACCTCCTGCGCAGTCTCCATGGGCCTCAGTTAGCGCGCTTTAACCGAGATCCTTGTCGTTCCACATCGGCTGTCATGGCCACTGGTTCAAGGCATTTTTCTATCGTTGTTTTCGAATTTTCAAGGATTTGTTCAACTCGATACAGTTAAGGTTCTTGACAGTCTTTTGTGGATCCGATTCAGATCACGGCCTCCCTACTGAAAAAGCTTTTAGACCACCAAAAGTTGGTTTTATTCAAGCATCGACTAAGTGAGGAAACTGATGTCTCACTTGTCCAATCTCAATCCACTTCACACTGCTCGGCTTCGAACCTTCAAACCCAATTCTGAGGTATTCCACTTGTCCACTACACGTCATCCTTACCTTCCTGTCCAGCATTATGTCTTCCTATAACTCATTAAAGTATTCAGGTAGTAGGTCATCAACAAAAGGTAATTGACTCTGCTCTTCAGGGTCCTCAATCATTGAAGGTTCAAACAACCTCAAGCAATCCTGCGTTCACGACTGAGTAGATGTGCATGTAAGCTAGCAGATCAAGGTGAAAAGCATTCTCACCGATCTTCTCAAGTATCCTGAAGGGTCCATACCTGATAGGTTTTAGCTTTTTACCTTCACCTTGCATTCTGTCCTTGCTGATATACAGCCAGACTTGGTCTCCAACTTGAAAACTATGCTCCATCCGATGCTTATCATGCCTAGCCTTGTACTTGGCCTGGCTCTTTTCCAGTTGTTCCTGTACTGCCTGGTGGATCTAGTGGATCTGTTCAATGAACCTAGTTTCCTTGTCCACATCACTGTGTTGATCAACCATGGTATCTTTACCAAAGACAAAATCCAAAGGAGACCTTGGTATGAAACCAAAATAGGTCTCAAAAGGAGATCTCTATGTAGAAGAGTGTTTGGCTCTATTGTAATCATTTTGCACATAGCACAGGTGCTCATCCCAAAGCTTAGGATGTTTGCTGCAATATCCTCTCAATAACTAGATCACTGTCCTGTTAACTACTTCTGTCTTGCCATCTATTTGTGGATGAAAAGTTGTGATTTTCTTTAACTTGGTGTCCATTAGTTCCCACAGACTTGACCAAAACTTCCCCACAAATCGGGTGTCTCGATCAGATACAATAGAAGTGGGTAATCCAAAATGAACCCACACATGTTCAAAGAATAATTTTGCAGTTTGTTCAGTTGTAATCTGTTTACTACAAGGTATCAAAATACACATTTTGCTGAACCTATCCACAACAACATATAGATAATCATGACCTTTCCTAGATTTAGGCAGTCCTCCAACGAAATCCATGAAAATGATTTCCCAAGGGTGAGAAGGAACTGGCAAGGGAGTGTACAAGCCTAGTTTTCTATTGTTGGGCTTGCTTTTAGCATACATAGCACACCCCTTTACATATCTAGAAACTGTCTCATTCATTTTCGGCCAATAGCAGAACCTTTGCAGTTGTGCAACTGTTTTACTTACCCCAAAGTGACCTGATACCATAGAAGTCTGTGCTTCCCTAATTATCGTTACTCTCTCAGTTTGTGGAATGCAGAGTTTCCCACAATGATATAAGAGTCGGTCCTTCACATGATAGTCCAATTATTCTACTCTTTTTCCTTGACTCAAAGTTTCATATACATCTTTAAAGTCCATATCCCGAGCATACTGTTCTATGTAGCTTTCATGCAACACAAAATTATGCTTAAGTAGGATAGATGCATTTATAATGGGTCTAGATAACATGTCTGCAACCTTGTTATGTATGCCCTTTTTATATCTGATGAATAAATGAAACTGCTGTAGAAACCCCATCCATCTATAATGTCTTGATTGTTGCAATTTAGTTTGGGCGTGTAGGTATTAAAGTGACTGATGATCAGTATGTATTATTGTTTCCTTGCCCATTAAATAATGTTTCCACTTTTTCACACTCTGAACTAATGCATACAATTATTTATCATAGGTAGGATAGTTAACTACTACAGGATTAACAGTCTCAGAATGATAACATATGGGTTTACCGTGATGTGTCAACACTGCTCCCATGGCATAGTCACTGGAATCAGTTTGGATCTCAAATGGTGTTTGTAGATCTGGCAGTGCTAGTATAGGTGTTGTACTAATTTTTTCTTTTAAGGTGTCGAAGTTTTTCTGCTGTTTGCCTCCCCCACTGAAACACCTTGTTCAATCCTATCAAAGCATGTAAGGGAGCTACAATTGAGGAGAAGTTTGAAATGAACTTTCTCCAATATTGTGCTGCTCCTAAGAATCTTCTCACTTCTATAGCAAACTTGGGTTTAGGCCAGTTCATGACGACTGCTACTTTAGAGGGATTTATTTTCAATTCACCTCCCCCTCCTATATGACCCAAATAATTTAGAGAGGTTTTTCCAAATTCACATTTGGAGAGTTTAACATAATTTTTTTCTCTTCTCAAAACATCTAATGTCTGCTTAACATGCTTTAAATGTTCTTCCCACGTTTTACTAAAAATCAGAATGTCATCTAGATACACAATAACAAAATCATCAAGAAAAGGTCTGAGTACATCATTCATTAATCTCATGAAAGTAGCATGGGCATTGGTCAAGCCAAAAGGCATAACCAACCATTCATACAATCCCTGCTTTTTTTTTAAAGCAGTCTTCCATGCATCTTGCTCTGCAACTCTGACCTGATGGTATCCACTGTGCAAATCCAGCTTGGTGAAATAAACGACTTCCTTCAATTGATCTAAAAGATCATCTGTGCGAGGAAGGGGATAACGATTTTTTATTGTTATCTTATTCAGTGCTTGGTAATCAATGCACATTCTCCACGAGCCATCATTCTTTCTCACCAAAATGATTGGTGACCCACATGGTGATGTGCTAGGTCTAATGAACCCTTTTTCGAGCAACTCATGCACCTGCTTCTTGGTTTCAGCATTCTCTAAAGCAGACAACCTGTACATCCCAATGTTAGGCAAAGGAACATCTTGCTGCAAAATAATATCATGTACTATTCCCTTTTTGGGTGGCAAACCCTTAGGTTCTTGAAATAAGACATCATACTCTGAAACAATCTTTTCTATATCAGCTTGCTGATCAGCATTACAACCCTCAAATATATTGGTCTTATCAGTTGTCTTTTCCTTTACAACCATCAGTAAGAACGGTTTGCATGAATTTATCATTCTTTTCATCTGTCCTGAGTTTATGAGAGTATAATTATTCTTGAGCTTGTGAGCTCTTACAAAGTATTTGATTCCATCTTTAACAAGTAGATACTTGTTCTCAGCTCTATAGAAAATAACCTTTCTATCATACAAGTAAGGACCTCCTAAAACAATTCCACATATATCCACAGGAATTACATCTAACTCAACCTCATCTACAAATGCTGATGCAAAAGAAAACTTGAGTTTGCACTGTCTAGTCACTTGTAGTTGTGCTTTATCATTCAACCAACCTAATGGGTATGGTTTCTTATGAGGTGTAGTTG
>APFE031742504.1:0-23928 GCA_000404065.3 Pinus taeda | reverse complement strand
ATCTACCGCCAGCGATTTTTCGTGACTAAAAATCGTCTTTTCCGTCGTAGTCCTCGGAGAGATCTTTCCAACGGGCTATCATGCGCGTCAAACGGAAATAAGACGACCAATTCGCGACCCCGGGAAGTTGATGTACCAACTTACCCAAAAACGGGGCCCACAATTTGGCGTTTCATCTTCCAGGGTTAGGTTTTGGAATGTGAAGGGTTTTTCCATTGTTTCTCAACAATAAATATGCCTTCGAGCCTCATTGTAACACAGTTCAGAGGCATGTAGCCACACATCTCTTCTCAGAGATAAGCTGCCATCGCCCCTGGTTTATTTCCATTTCTGGTTGTAAGCATATTTCAGTATTTTCCATTAATGAAATGAAGTATTATTTCTGCTGCATCTTTGTGTATATGGTTATCTCTGTAATTTGTTGCGTTCCTGTATAACTCTGGATCATGGATGCAACGGTTGCATTTGTTTATTTTTGATGTCATCATTTGGTTTCCTTTGAGGTGGAGTTTCATTTTCATTTTCTTCGTTTTATTCTTGCTTATCAACTGCTGGAGATTCTTTGTGAAGTACCTTACTAGACCTAAAATTGATATTTTTCAAGAGTAATGTGGGATATGAGGGTCCCTCATCTACATTGTAAGCTGGTCTCTCTGCTCTGTTATTTGGATTTGGTACAGGTTGAGCAGGGATTTGAGTAGGTCTAGGAGGTTGTGGGTTAGATGGAAGTTGTAATTTTGGTGGATTTATTGGTGGAGGAGCAGGCAATGCTTGTTGAGTGGGTTGGGGTTGATGTGGGTAAGCAACTTGCTGCTGAGGATATTGCTGATATGGTTGAGGATATGGCGAATATGGCTGATGATATTGTTGATATGGCTACGAATATGGTTGGTATGGTTGAGGGTATGGTTGATATTGTTGAGAGTATTTTTGAGATGGTCTCCATTGTTATTGTGGGTAACTTTGGTGCTGCCATGGCATGGGTACATTCCATGAATTCTGAGCATACATCTGATCATGTGCAGGAAATTGCAAATTCTGGTTTGGGAACATACCTTGAGGTGGAGGTCTTAGCTGCCATGGTCTCTTTGCACCCATAAAATACACATTCTCCATATCTGTATTAGCTACCACATTACAATTCTACAAAACCTTGACTCTAGAGCAATGAAATATATCATGATTTTCAGTACAAAAGGCACAAACTTGAATGTTTTCTAATGGGCAATCTTTTAAGGCATGTTTCTTCCGGCATTTTGGACAAAAGATAGCCATCATTTGATCTTCCTCTTCTTGTCTTTTCTTAGCTTTAAGAGTGTCAATTTGAGTTCCTAAGGTACTCAACAGATCTGTTTTGAATTCCTTTAACAAATTTCCTATTTCAGCTCGTGTGACACTTGTTGAAGCATATTTTGTGGCTTTGGATGATATGGTTCTCTTTCCAATTTTGGCTTTGCTCCTAGAATAATTTTCACATAAATCAACAATTTCTTCGAAAGGTAAGGTGGAAATATCACCTTTTCCCATCAAATTAAGATCATCTAAGTATTCCTCTCGAATGCCCTTCAAAAATATTGTTCTAATGAGATCAAGAGTCATGGATCGATGTTTTGATTTTTGTAAATTGTAAGCAAATCATTCCAAGTACTCTTCTAAACTTCCATCCTCTTGTTGATTCATCCTAAAGATATCAACTTTAGAATCCTTTGATCTACAATAAGGTTGGTATTTCCTTAGGAATATTCTTCTCATGCCATCCCAATCAGTTATTGCATGCTCACCAAGTCCCATGAACCATCTTAGTGCTGATGCCTTTAATGCTGCTGGGAAGAGTCTAAGCCTATGGGCATCATCTGTGTAACCATATGTTCGACATACAATGTCAAACTCAAACAAGAATGAATCTAGGTCTTCTGAAGCCATGCCATAAAAGTTTGGTAACACAGAAGGAGGTATGTTTTTCATTTTTATTTCCTCATCATGATTGTCTTCTGGTTCGTGGATAGGAAATTTAAAGGTTGACTCTTAATCCTCTCTTTGATCTTGTTGTTGTTCAGGAGTGGGTCTTCTTGTTGATCCTCCTCCTTCCTCAACCATTTTTATAGATTCCTCTGGTGATTTGATTGCTTGTTCAGTATCACTCATTCCAAAGAGTTTTTCTAGAGATTGTTGAGTTATTTTTGTACTTTCTCTCTTTGTAGAAGATTCAGGGATATGTTTCTTCTGAGATTCGTGTGCCAATAGGATTTGTCTCTCAATAAGTGTAAGTCTTTAGCCTGATTTGTGTTTATCTTCTACTTTTTGTATGGTGATTTCCTCAGCTGGTGTTGTGTGTTCCGTTTTTCCCAAAGGGTCTGCTCCTGGTGGTAGGTTAGTTTTTGGATGGGGGGTTTTTATGAATCTACCTTTATTATCTCTAGATCTAGACATAAGCAAACATGACCTCTAAAGTGAAAATCAAATCTATGTTGTGTTTTTGTTTGTTTTTGTTTATTTAAATTTTTTTTATATTTTGATTTTTTCCAAAATCCTCTAACTGCGCCTCCCCGGCAATGACGCCAAAATGTAGTGGCCAATCTAGGGTGCTAGATTAGACTAGATTTATTATCAACCAAGGTAGGTAAACTTAGAGGCACGTGTCTAAAGTCTATAGACATAAAAGGATTCCTAACTAAGTGTCTACTGTGACAGGCTACAACACTCCTTTATAGGAGGTTAAGATATGTTTCCTCTCACCTTAACACTCAGATCACCTAATTTATCTAATTGTCCTAAAGATACAGTGTATTGCTAGACCGAATTTTCAATCCTCTTACAAGGATGTTATGCACAAAAGCTCTTTCTAGCTAACACTTAAGCATTCATGAAAAATAAAAAGCACACTGAATTTTAAATGCATGAAAACAGAGTCTATGGAGATGCTTTAAAATCTAACGATGGATCAAATCTTTTACAAGATATGGTTCAATGATCTAACAATCAAATCTTCGAGTTATCACCATAAATACCATTTTCAAGAATTTCTAATCAAATCGATAAAATCACAGACATGGAAATAACACTAAACACTATGCACACTACTCAAATTCGAAAACTCTATGTAAATGAAATTAACAGTATACCAATCCTCGCAGGGCCCGTCCACGCTTCAATGGCACACTGAAGTAGCCTCAAGCAATGGGAGTATTAACGCATAAACACTGTTGGAGTAAAACGGTGACTATGATCAATTTCTGAAGATTGCAATCACATACAAGAGTTGTGTTCTGGAACAATACACAGAGATAATAATCGTAATCGTCCTTGAAACAAAAACAATACGCAGTCTTTATCTACTTGTCTCCTATCTAAATTGAATTTACATTCATTAAGCAGATGTTTCTGCTTTTACAAAAGAGTGATTTTTGGTCCTTTCTAATCTAAACCGATTTAGAAAAGCAAAACGAAACCGGTTTGGGAAACCATGGCTTTTTACTGCCTTTGTGACCAAAAGGGCTGGGTTTGACCAGCATTGACCGCATAACCAGGAGCTTTTGATTTGTTGTTGAATCAATTTTTCACCATGCATGTACATTCTAGATCTCATTCCTATCCATTGCTTTGGCTTACCTGTCATGCCACGTGTCAGATCATAAACCATTTACAGGAAGTCATGACATCCTGTAATCTTTTTGTTGAAAATTCCTAATTTTTAACATAAAAATTCATAAATTAACTTTAATGTAAACTAACAACTATAATGCTATTAATTAATCAATTTCGATGGATATAAGGGGTCTATGGAAGAAAAATATAGACAAAAGATGGTGTTTCTAGAAGAAAAAGATGGCAATGAAATGGTACCAACAATGACCTTAGAAATCTATAACTGATATTAGCACATCATAAACTAATAATAAAAAATAGATTAAGTTGGTATTAGATCAAGGTTGAATTTCTTGATTGCTTGAGTTTGTGCAATTAGGGTTTTAATGGTTGCAAAATTGTGATGCTTACAAGGTTAAAGTTGTAGAAAAGATAAGGGAAGCTATTGGTTGCAACTCCTGAGGTAATTCCTACAATAAGGAGAGCCATAAGGCCACAATCTCCACCACCCAAAGTTCCAATTCCAACTGCACTTGAAACTCCTCAAGTTTTGCCTTCAACTATGATTGAAGAGGTATAAGAAGTATCGGTTTTTGAGCCCGAATCCATAGCCATTATGTTTGGAGAAAGAGAGCCTGAAGGTCCTTCTTCAGAAGAGGAAGAATTTAATAAAGCTTTCTTCACTTTAATTGATATGGTTAAATTCCTCTATGAAGACAGGAAAACTAGAATGGTTGGAGAGAGTTCTAAACCTCCACATGGAGAAGGAAGCTTAGAGGATAAAAAAGATGAGATGAAGGATTCAAAAGGGAATGGTAGAAAACCACCTCCATCTCCACCATCATCATCATCTTCACCATCTCACACAACATCATCTTCCACTACCACCACTGAAACTACCCATACTCATTCAAAAACCCCAAAAGGAAAGACTCCCTTACTTAAATTGGATAAAATTCAGACTTCCCATGTACAATGGAGAGGTGAATGCAGAAACGTTGGACAATTGGATTCGAAAGTTGGAGGTATATTGTAGAATTCATAACCTTCAAGAAGACGACATAAAGATCCAGTTGGTTTCACTGAGGATAGAAGGAGCTGCACTAGTTTGGTTGGAAGGAAAGACCCAAGAGGAAATGCAAATCCATGGTAAGATATCCATTACTTGGGTTGAATTTGTTTATGTAATGAACATATAGTTTTATCCTTTAGCCTATATGAAAAAATCTATTATGAGTTGGCAAAATTTTAGGTAGCTTAAAGGCCAAATAGTCCAAGATTATACACATGAGTTTAGGAAAAGGGATTTGTTGTTAGGAGTGAAGCTGAATTCCCAAGATACACTTTTGAAATATATTGGGGGTTTAGATTCATATTTGAAACATACTATTCTCATTATCAATCCAAATAACTTAGATGAGGTATTTGTACAAGCCATGCACCTTGAATCTAGAGGAAAGAACATTCAGGAAGAGGGTAGTAAGAGGAAGCCATTCAAGGGAAAGGAGAAAGAGAAGGGTGGAAAATTGAAGGAAAAGAAGAATGCAAGTGTGAAGAAAGAAGGGGAGAAAATCACATGCAAAAACTGTTCCAAAGAGGGGCATGATGAAGTCCATTGCTGGAAATTACATCCTGAATTAAGGCCTAAGAAACAAAACAATAAGGGAAAACAAAAGACGACCACTACCACACAACATGGCTTTGGTTCAGACTTTGGTGATGAGACCAAGATTTCAGCCATGGTTACAAAAGGGAAAGAAATTGTTGCAAGCACTATTTCCTCACATAGTCAAAACAACACTCCAAATGAAGAGTCAAGAATAGAGTTGTTTCATGTAAGAGTGATTTCAAATCATACAAAGATTGATGCATTATTTGATAATGGGTCACAATCAAACTTGATTTCAAAAGACTTGGTTAAAAAACTAAACCTTGAAAATATGCCTCATCATAACCTATATCCATTGGGTTGGATAGTTAACAATGCAAACTTACAGGTTACAAGGAAGTGTTTATTCAAGTTTGCCATTATTGAAAAGTTCATTGATGAAATTGAGTTAGATGTAGTTCCACTTGACATCTCAGGAATCACTTTGGGTAGTCCTTATTTGTATGATAGGAAATCAATGTTTTATCGCCATGACAACAAATACATATTGCTCAAGAATGGGGTGGAGTACATTGTGAGAGCCCATCGCAAAAAGCTGAACATTTCTTTGGTTAATGTAGGGCAGATGAAGAGACTACTAAATGAAAGTAAAAATTTTGTGCTTCTCATGATCAAGAAAAATAATGATATTGATTATGAATCTTTTGAAGGTTGTGATGATTAATTGAACTCTGATTTGTTTGATGTGTTAAGCAAGCTTGGCAAGATTTTTCAGGAACCAAAGGGGTTACCTCCCAAGAGGGGAATTCAACATGAGATTTAGTTGCAACAGGATGTTCCACTTCTAAACATTGGCATGTATCGCATGTCGATTATGGAGAGTATGGAAATTAAAAAGTAAATTCAAGAATTGCTAAACAAAGGTATCATATGCCCATCTACTTCGCCATGTGGTTCACCCATTGTCTTGGTGCCAAAGAAGGATGGAACTTAGTGCATGTATGTGGATTTTTTTGCACTGAACAAAATCATGGTAAAGAATCGTTATCCACTCCCAAGAATTGATGATTTGCTTGATTAGTTGAGGTATGCAAAGTATTTCATTAAGTTAGACTTACAAAGTGGTTATCATCAAGTTAGGATAGTTGAAGAAGACATTTGGAAAACCGGATTTAAAACTAAACAAGGAATGTTTGAGTGGCATGTTATGCCTTTCGATACTAGCTACTTTCATGAGGGTAATGAATGACATATTGATACCATTTCTAGATGAATTTTTCATTGTCTACTTATATGATATTCTCATATTCAGCAAGTCAATAGATGAACATGTCATGCATGTAAACAAAGTACTAGACGTCTTGAGAAAAGAAGAGTTGTTTTTAAAGATGTCAAGATGTGAATTTGGAAAAAATTCTTTGGTTATTTGAGACACATTGTTCGAGTAGGTGAGTTGAAGATCGACCCCTCTAAGGTTGAGGTGATTCTGAATTGGCCCAAGCCCAATACAGTTACATAGGTAAGAATCCTTTTAGGGGTGGCACAATGTTGGAGAAAGTTTATTGCTAATTTTTCTTCAATTGCAGGCCCATTACATGCATTAACAAGTGTCAAGAAAGTCTTCCATTGGGGAGGTGTACAACAGAAAGCATTTGATGCTTTGAAGAAAAATATAAGTTCAACATCGGTATTGGCTCTTCTGGATATTAGACAACCATTTGAGATTCAAATGGATGCAAGTGATTATGCGATGGGAGCATTTCTATTACAGCATGGTAAGCCCATTTCATTTCATTCTAAAATCTTTAATGGAGCTGTAACTAACTATCCCACCTATGATAAAGAAATTTATTCATTGGTACAAAGTGTTAAGAAATGGAAGCACTATTTGATGGGAAAAGATACCATCATCCATACCGACCATCAACTGTTGCAATATTTACAGTCATAGTCAAAGTTGCAGCAGTCACGACATTTTATATGGATGGGTTTTCTACATAAATTTCATTTGGTTATCAGGTATAAAAAGGGAATCTACAATAAGGTAACTGATATGCTTTCAAGGCCTATTGTAAATTCATCTCTTATACTCAAGCATAATTCTGTTTTTCATGAAAGTTACATAGAACAATATGCAAATGATAGTGAATTTCAAGAAGTATATGCAAGCTTGAGTCAAGGAAATAAAATTGAAGAGTTGGATTATCATGTACATAACAGTTTGTTGTATCACTTGGGCAATTTATGTATTCCACAGGGAGAGAGAAACAATATCATAAGGGAGGCGCACACTTCATTGATTATTGGACACTTTGGTGTAGGCAAGACAGTAGAAAATCTTCAAAGGTATTGTTATTGGCCACGCATGTTGGATAATGTTTCTCGTTTCATAAGAGGATGTTCTTTATGTGCTACAAGTAAGCCTAGCAATAGGAAACTTGGTTTATACACTCCAATTCCGATACCTTCACGTCCAAGGGAGAGTATCTCAATGTATTTTGTAGGAGGTCTTCCATTGTCAAGGAAAGGTCATGATTACTTGTATGTAGTTGTAGACAAGTTCAACAAGATGTGCATACTAACACCATGTAAAAATAAAATTACAGCTGAACAAACAACTCATCTTTTCTTCCAAAATATTTGGGTTCATTTTGGTCTTACTACTTCTATTGTAAGTGATCGAGATTCTCGATTCGTTGGGAATTTTTGGTCGAATTTGTGGGAAATGATGGACACAAAGTTGAAGAAGAGTACAACCTTTCATCCACAAACAGATGGACAAACCGAGGTGGTCAATCAAACAATAATTCATCTTCTTAGAGGATATTACAGCAAACATCCCAAGTTTTGGGATGAACAATTGCATTACATACAACATGCATACAACAGGGCAAAGCATTCTTCCACAAAAACATCTCCATTTGAGGCATGTTATGGGTACTTGCCAAGATTGCCGTTGGATTTCATACTTGAGAAAGATGTTGCCATCGATGGTCATAGTGACATTGATAAGGCAAGGAAGTTCATAGAGAAAATTTAGTTGATACATCATACAATGCAAGGACAACTTGAGAAAATTCAAAGAAGCTACAAGGCAAGGCATGACAAACACAGGGTTGATTACAAATTTCAAGTTAGCGACGAAGTTTGGTTATATATTAGCAAAGAGAGACTTCAAGGGGTAGGTAAAAAGCTTAAACCAATCCATTATGGTCCTTTTAAAATTCTGGAAAAGATTGGTAACAATACATTTAAGCTTTATTTGCCTCCTTATATGCAAATATACTATGTTGTTAATGTTGAGAATTTGAGATTATTTGAGCCTCCTTTGATTGATGATCAAGGAGAGCATGTTCAACTGCCATCAATAAATGATTTCTCGTCGGAATATCTAGTTGTGCTTTAGCAAGATCTCATACTTGACAGAAGAATCAGAACGTCGAAGAGAGGGGATGTTGAATACCTTAGAGTGGGACTCAAGGGACAAAAGCCTTCTCAAGCCAAATGGTTGTAGATTGAGAAGGTGAGGGAGCTGTACACTCACCTGCTGAATAATTGATAGTATCTTTTGGGGTCCAAATGGCTTCTAGTGTGAGGAATGATCAAGCACTCAATATTTAGCTCAAAAATCAAAATTCTCATAGTGGCTCAAAACCTGAACAACTGCGTCTGTCTCGGAAAAACAATCCTAATGCAACTTGTTTCGTCGAAAATCAAGTTCGTATGAGAAAATTATTGTGTTCTGATCACTTTTCTAAATAGGCGAAATTTGCCAAAAAAAAGGCCCAATCACTGCACAGACAACAATCCGTACTGCTGACGTGGAGTGACTAGGTAGGGTCAATGATGGTCAACATCGAATCACAAATGGACAAGTGGCATCGTTTCATTGGGTTTCCGATTGGTGTGTTGGCACAATGTGATTGGTTTATTTTTTGACCAATGAAAGAATGCCACATGGCAAGCCCGAAGGCCAACACATGGCACATCCCAATAGTCTAAGGGATTTGCATAGTTTAACAAAATTATTTTGGAGGCGTCGGGGCTTGCCCACACGACCTCCCCTCCTTAGTCCAAGCTACATACCAACTCTGCTACCACCGTGATTCTTACCCCATAAGCTCTTCACATATAATTAAATTTTATCGATGTTGGAGTAGGCAGTTAGGAGGGCCAGCCCACTGGCCAACCCCCCGCATGTTATTGCAACAAAAATATCATAGTCACGGTTAGTGTTAACCTGGCAGACAGTTCACCCGCACCGCAAACGGTCTCCACACGTGAACGCAATTGTTGATACATCAAATGGTTAGTGTGGCAGGCTCCAAAACTACGAGGTAACGACAACATATGAATGCTCTCTACCACCGACAATTATGGTTAGTGTTATCCCCATCGGTTAATGCGACAATTAAGCGCCACATGTGAACATGCAAACAAATTTTTGGCTAACGATTTGGCTAATGGTTTGTGCTAATCACGTTTAGTGATTAAATAAGCACAGTTAAACACTAATTAACCCTAAGTTTAAAATGGTAGAAGTTTGGTAGTGCCACTAATTTCGGGCCTGCCTCCACATTTAGCGGCTCTAACTAGAGTAATCCCAGATTTAGAGGAACTTTTCTAGGAAAAGACTATTTGAGTCATAAAGAAGGAAGTTTTCGACCAAATTGAGCTCAAAAAGAGGTGTTCTTGGCTAATTTGGACATTTTGAACACATTGGTGCGGGTATCAGGATCCATAGAGCTTTGTAAAACAACATTTTTCCATATTGAGCTAATACAGAGACCCAAGCCATAGAAGCTGGACCAAGGAGATGTATTCCAGGAGGGGTGAACTCCTTCATCAAAACACTATGCTAAAGTGTCTCTTTGATGGTTTGATGTACTTTGAATGTTTGTTGTTCAATATTTTTTTTTGTAGCTATCTTTTCATGAATATCATTTTAAGCCTAAGGAGATTTACCTGATTACATACAAAAACAACTAATGAAACCTCAGTACAAGAAGCAATAAGTAAGCACATGTTTAGAAAATTGTAATTGATATTAGCACAACATAAAGTAACAATAAAAATTAGATCAATTCTCCATCTTTCTAAAGTTGCGCCTAGAAAGTTTTGGCGGAATGTGCTTGTTCGTAAAACTAAAGATAGTCATTCAATACCCTTAGAAAATTGGTACAACTATATTAAGAAGTTGTATGACTCTTTGGACACAATGGGCACCATCTTAAACACTCATATTAAGGAATATATATTTTCTCGGGAAGAAGTTGAGTCTAGGATTAATAAGCTCACTAATGGGAGAGCTAAAGATATTGAAGGATACCAAGCTGATATTTTTAAAATGGGAAGATCTATCCTCATTCCTCATCTCCACAAGCTTCTCAATTTGGCTGTAAAGCATGGCTTCCCTAAGATTTGCATGCAAAGACTTATTGTGCTTATCTTTAAAAATGGGGACAAAAGTGTTACCTCTAACTATAGGACCATTATGATTAGCCACATCCTAGCCAAGCTATATGGGCTCATTTTGGAAAAGAAGATTAGCCTTTGGCTTGAAAACCATGGTAAAAGAGCTAAAGGGCAAGTTGGTTTTAGGAGACATCACTCGACTATCGACCATGTTGTCACTCTCAAGATCATTGCAAAGGAATGCCGCAATAGTAAAGTCGATCTCTTTTATTGTTTTGTGGACTTTGCAAAATCTTTGACATTGTTTCTCGAGATAAGCTCTGGGAGAGAGTTGAAGAGATCATGGTTCCTCTTGAGCTGAGGGTTGTTGTGATCCACCTCTACGAGTCTGTCATTGCCAAGATTAAGACCAATGAAGGGTGGTCTAAATATATTAAATGCAATATCGAGGTTAAGCACGGGCGTCCCCCATCCCCTACCCTTTTTTGCATTTACATCGATAAGCTAGAGGAGTGTCTAGAAACTACAGGTTACAAGGGCACCGAGTTTGCTGGTATAATCATTACTCTTATCCTTTATGCTGATGATATCATTCTTCTTGCAAAAAACCATGATGACCTAGACAAATAGCTTAAGACTCTTCATGTCTAATGCTCCAAGATGGGTATGATAGTTAATACCGACAAGACTAAAGTCATGATCATTAAATCCAAAAAAAATAACCCATGGTAGTTTCATCTATGATAACCATTTCTCAGAGTAGGTTTCTTCTTATAAATATTTGGGTATTGACATTCCTTGTCAGCTCAACTGGAATTATAACATTGAAAAAATGATTATTGGAGGTTTGGAAAGCTTATTATGAGCTTGAAAGAAATTGTAAGTCGGTCGATCTTTGCATTTGGAGTAAAAAAAATTTCCTCTTTGAGACTCTTGTCACCCCTCTTGTCTTATACAGATGTGAAGTTTGGGCTTGCAATATATCCAGAGAGTCGTGGAGAAATATTAAGATGATTCAAAAGCAATTCATAGCCTACAACCTCAAGATCAAAGGAAATACTCCCTACCCTATTCTCTTGATAGAAGCAGGCTTTTCCCCCATTGAAATCACGACTATGTTTAGATATTTGATGTATAAGAAGAAGCTTTACAACATGGAATCCAAGAGGCTCCCAAAAATTGCTTCTAATTAGTCAAAACCCCCACCTTCGCCTCAAGCGCGGGTGGTATAAGGATGCCCAACATTGGTTCAACCATTGGGGGATAAAGGAGGAGATCATCATGGGAAGCAAGGATAGTGTCAAAGATATTATTACCTCCAATTTTAAGGATCAGATGTGGGATATTAAGGAGTTGGAGGGTAAAAGGAAGCTAAGACACTATAAAGAGGTGATCAACCCCACCCTTGATAACCATAATTATCTCTCTATGTTAACCAACACTAGCAAAAAAATGAACATCGTTAGGATAAGAACTAAGTCTCATGAGCTTCAAAGTGAAATTGGGCGATGGTCTACTCCCAAGACTCCCTAGGATGATAGAATTTGTCAGATTTGCGATACCAAGAGGGTGAAAGATGAAAACACTTCCTTTTAGACTGCCCGACTCTTACTCACATTCACTCTCAATTCCTTAACATCTACCACCCTTCCAATCTTCTTGACTTGCTAATTCAACCCAACTATAGCGATTTTGGATCACTTCTTTCCCTTCTTTTCGATCATAGAAACAAGATTTTGAAGAATCAAAATTAGATTCTTTCTTTCTCTTGAGGTCCGATAGACTGCATTAGTCTTAATGGACGTTAATCATCATCATCATCAGTATCAATTAAAATAAATTTGAGATAAAATAGTAAATTTACGAATGAAGGTTTTTGGGCCGCACGTTTTATCAACCCATGGTTTTTTCTGTAGGTTTCTTCTCTAATGTAACCTATTTAAAGGTATTTTTCACTAATGTGTGACATTCATTGCAATAAAAGCTTTTAGCTAGATCAAAATAAATCCTAATTTCCACAACAAATATCATAACCCTGACCAATTTTCATATCCAATTTGGCAAAAAAAACCACTCAGTAAAGGTACTTTACACGAAGAATTTATAGCTCTGTGGATGCCTGTCTTCCAGGTAAAACAGTCTTGCTCACTTTGTTACATACCCTTCAAAGAATAGATTTTTCCAACTTTTTATATATGTTATTCATTTTATTTTGATATGTTTGAAAATTTACTTTTGAGTGTGAAGATAAACGCGAGCACGAAAAAAATAAAATTTGGTACATGCAGTGTTACATTTTGTTTATATTTTTTTTTTCTGCATTGAAATTTATTGGAGTTGCTCAGTTTAGACTGTGTCAATCACTAGTTTTAACCTCCGCATGAAAAACTCACTAGAATATGCCTCTCAAATGTTCAAAACAACTTAGTTTAAATACAATAGCTATTGAGTTTTATTTAGGAGATCACATGATAGCGTTAAAAATAAAATTAAACAAAAGATAGTTAATATCCTCCACTCCAATGAAGACAAAGGTATATATTCTTATTGAGTTTTACGATATAGCAGAAGAGCTTATTAGGTTTTATGGTCTAACAAAAGAGCTTCAAGTAGACTATTTTAACTACCGAGCTTATATTGGTCTAAAAAAGAGCTTCAAGTAGACTATCTTAACTGTCGTTTATCTATATCTATATATTAATATATAAATATATTCCTCCATCAACAAGAACAACTTATTTCTTAGTGAGTTTTCGACTTAGACTGATCCATTTATATTATATTTTATATATATATAATATATATATATATATCCTCCACTCAACAAAGACACACTATATACTAGTGGTTTACGATAATAGACTAGATCCATTTTAACTCTAGATTTATTAAAAATCAGAGATCAATCTTTCAGGGTACAAACATTTCCTCAATTTTTTCACTAAAAAAAAAATACACCATGAAATATTTAATCTTTCTTTACAATTAATAAATTCAAAATTAAAATAAATCTAAACTAATAATCTAACATAAAATTAATGTATATCAAAATAAATAATAAATCCATTTTAAAACTTAATTTGTCATGAATAAAATATTTAAAACAAAATTATAAAGTACTTGTCAACCCACAATAAAATCTGCTATTTAAACAAATCTAAACCAATAGAATAAACAAACTTATACTATAATTAACCAACACTTCAACGCACATACAATCTGATTCCATCCACATCTATTCCATTCAATCACGGCACTTTTAATGTCTATTTTTCTTTTATTTACAATTCATTGAAATTGTTTATTTAAATGAATTGCCTGGTCCAATAATCAATATACTTAAATATTTAATGAATTTTACGATTCTGATTGAAATTTAAATTATAATAAATAAAAATATTAAAATTAAATTATCAATAAATAATTTTTGTTATAAAATGGTTATACATATCTAATAAATCCAATATTTTCGGGAAAATAATCTGCAGTTGGCATTCCCGACGTAAATTACTGTTCGATAACGGAACGGATCCACGAAATAAATTACTATTCGATAACGGAACGGATCCACGAAATTGGACGACACCAGACTTGCATTTGGCCGCCGGCCACAAAACGCCACCCCATCAAGAAACGGAAAACTGTAGCATCAATACATGTATCAGCACGTCAAGGCCAATGAGATAGGTCACCGGTTCGAGTCTTGCTGCGACCGCCGCGGGTGCCAATTGGAGAAGGCCCTGACGGAGGAACAATTCCCTTCACTAACTCAGCCAACGCCGCCTTCTGCACCTCAAATCCCAAACGCTCGCCAGCCACGCCATCACACCAGCACAGCAATAGCAGCAACACCATGAAAGCCGCACACAGTCTCATCTCCATGGCCAGAAAACAAAACCCAGAATCTTATTTTAATCAAGGAAATTGCCCGTCAAATTAGATTGTTAGGACTAAATCTCCACACATAACTATTAAACCACCATCTCAAATTTTAACAGATGCTCAGAACTAATTAGACTGCGAAAATTAAACAACCATTAAACCACAACCACAGCCTCGAAACTTTAATAATACCCCTGAAACATATTATAAAATATTCTGATTTCTCTTGGAAGTAAGAGAGGCCAGTTACTTCGACTCTGTGTATATATATATATATGGAGATTTAGACCTTGTGGGCCCTCAGCCGTCCACATAGAAACAAAGGGGAGGCGCCTGCTTGCAGATGGTTTGGTGGAGACAAGATGCAACAACACCGATGGCTGTGTTTGTGCAGAGACAGATTCCATGTGACAGTGGTCGCATGTCCGCCATGTTAGCGTACATCTAACGATACGGCAACTTGACGTGGAAATCTCATCTTCTAAAACAAGATTCGTACACAAATCCAGTGGGTTGAGACAGACTTGCGATCTCATAATGCAAGATTTTGGATAGGTTTCAAGGCAATGATAACGTGAAGTTTTTGTATAAGTTTTGAAGCTGCGTTGAGGGTAACAATTCGGGCAAGTTTATTGGGTTGGGTCATGTAAAGTGATAAAGTATGATGTTATGTCCTTTTATTTATATATATTTAGGTCAAGTCTTTTCAATGACATGGTGGTTAAATGGAATATTGTTTATTTTTGTGGGCGTGGTTGGATTGGACAAAAGACTTTTGGTAAAATTGATACTTTATTGAATGGTGTTTTTGGTTCGTAATTTAGTAGTTGAAATAAGGTATTGCTCCATAAGTAGGTTAGATTAGTGTAGAGCCATTACAAGTAGGTTAGATTAGTGTAGAGCCATTACATATGTGTGATAGTGAAGTTGTTTAATTTCAATAAAGTTAGTTTTTATTTTTCAACAAAAAAAAAGTTTAACCCATGTTCCATAGCCAATATTAATATGATCTTTATCTTTTACTCTACTTCATTGTAATATTCTAGATTAGATGACATTACTTGCTTATGTTCATCATAAGTATTCAAACAAAAAAAGTTTCTTACTATCATTTAAAAATGTATATTATGTAAATTAAAAAAAGTTCTTTTGAATAAAAAAAAAATTGTGGTATGAGAATTGTGTTTTGATACAACTTTTGGACTATGAGCATGTAATGTTATGCTCTAAGTATTGCACAAAACATGTGTATGTATTGATGCTATGCTTGATAGTTGGGGTTTATTAGTTAGAAACGTGTTTGAATAGTAAACATATTTGGTGGAAGAACTTGACAGATACTCACCATTGGGTGCTTTTAGTGACATGTCCTTGGAGCTTTGATAAATTATAATTCTCTCCCTGCTAAGGAGGCATATTCGGGGAATTATATAGAGATAACTAAGGAGTTGAACCCATAAATGCAAGACTCCTCACTCCACTTTTCTATTATAAAAGTAAAGCAGCTGCATGAGTCAAAAAATTCAAACTAGGAAAGGCAACTAATCCCTTTGACTAAGCTAGAGAATGCATTGAATCGTTGGTATAAAAAGATAAGTTTAAAAGGGGCTTACGGACAAGCTAATTTTAAGGACTCTATTGTTAATCATTGCCTCACCTTACAACAAATAGTTGAGATGACTTGCATGGACTCCAAAGATGGAGAACTTGAGCATTGCTTTGTAGAGTTTAGGAAATCCTACAACCTCGTATGAAGGGAGAAACTATGGCAAAGCTCATAGGGTTGGGGGTCATAAAGGAATGCATAGTTGTAGTGCATTGGGTTTATGAGTAGGGAAATGCTAAAACCAAAACTCAATAAGGACTATTATATAACCTCAATAAAATATTTGGCATGAAACAACACTACCTTGTCTCATCAAATCTATTGGGATCTACATTGACCAATTGGAATAATAGATTAGTGAAATAAGAGGTGAAGGGGTGAAAAGACTTGAGTTATTAATCATAATATTTCTATATGTGGATGATGTTACCCTTTCAACAAGAACATTACATAATCTTCACAAGCACCTAACAAAACTTAAGACAACTACACAGGGATGGGGGTGAATATAGGTAAATCCAACATGGTTATATATTTAAGACAATTGCACAGGGATGAGGGTGAATATAGGTAAATCCAACATGGTTATATATTCTCATTTAAGAGGAACATGACCCCACTAGCAATAAAATTTAGCAATAAACCACTATAACTAGAATTTAATGACATCTTTCACTTGGATGGATGCATAAGAAAAAGGATTCAAGGTAAGGTGGTTGAAGGAAACCTTATATTACAAAACAAGTGTATGAAGACCAAGGTTTGGGTGTGGGGGTTGATTGGGGACCAGGCATTCCAAAAAGTAAATGGATTGAAAGTGTGTAGACACACACGATGGCTTCATCTATGCAATTTAAAAATTCCAAATAATATGAAACTATGTTGGGGGAAATAAGAAAAGTGTTGAAGGAAATAGAGAAGATGATATTATATAAACAAAGAGTGACAAACTTGGACAACACCATATTTTTCCTTCAAAGTAGCAAAGAGACATTGTAGATATGGAAGTACAGATGAAAGCTTCAGTGCAATTTGGTTGGATTGTTTGGACATAGAAGAAAAGGGTTTCCCTTAGAACTAGGATAAAATTGAATTAACATATACACCATGGCTATAAGAGGGAAAATGGTGAAGGACAATGCAAAGAAAACATCATTACTAAATTGAAAAGTTTAACTCAACAATGTAGATCAAAGTATAAGAATACCTTAAGCTTAATGTGTTGTATGGGTAAATCACATATTTGCTTAACTTCGGAAAAGCTCACACAAGCTACAATGTGAGATAATAATGTGGATGGGGCTCAAGGAAGCATGACATCATATGATTTACTATGTTTGCATCTTTAAGGAGGTGGAAATTGAAGAACATTTTCTCCTTAATTGTATATATTTTCACAATATCAAGAAGGGATTGATGTTGGAAAATAGAGAATGGATTAAAATGTTTCTAGAAAACCAATTGTTGCAAGGAAGGCATTACAAATGATGCTCCTTAAGAGAAAAATGTCACGGGAAAATATAAGTTGATCCCCCTTAAGATTCATGTAGCTAATTCATGTTCATTAATCCTTGTTCAAACCCCTCCTAAAGAGTATCTATATTTTATGATAACAATTATTCTTTAGTATTTAAATTTGTGTTGATGTTGTTCATGTTTATTTTGTTTTAAATCTGGAAATATTAGTCACTTTAATATGTAACATTTCCATTATACAAATCCTTGAACTTCTAGTCATCTTCCCACACACACACACTACACACACACAACACACACACACACACACAGAGGACGCCCTTAAGGATGCTTCATTGGTACTAATAATAGTGGAGAGCATCTGTAACCTAAAGAAGACACGACAATTTGTATTGTACTTCAAAGGATGCACCCTTAAGCTTGTTTAAGTGGTCATAGCAACATTTTCTAAAACATGTCACTTCCTAGGAGGAATTAAATGCTAGTGTAGAGAATATCAACACCCTTGATTTATTTACTAATTAATCCCTTCTTCTAACTTTTTCTCACAGACAACAACCTAGTTAGATTGAGAAAAAAAGGTAATGAATTGACATATTTGGATTGAATTTGAACGAAAATGGTAATTAATTGACATGCATGAAGCCTAGTTGGGGAATTCAAAATATGTCCTCTCTCAATGAATAATGTAAGTAGTCATACTATTTTGTAGCCTCTTGCAAGTAAAATTTGTTGTTATTCTTTAAAACAAGACGAAGAGTTGCACATAACTAAAGCTAATCTAATATTTAAATGATAAGAAAAATAAATTGACCTAAACAAACATAAAAAAAATTGTAAATTATGCATAATGAAAAATTTGTAAAGTATTTATAGTAATAATATGTTTTTTTGGGCCAAATTAAGATAACAAACCAATAAATTAAACCTTATCCAATGTGATTTTGTTTGGCTTTTTACATTGAGAAGTGCTTTACAACTCAATATAACATAGATGCTGTCATATACATGGGTAATATTGATGTGACATGCTAGATCCAAAATAATTAAAAAAATATAATGACCATAACTAATGAACAAACATGTTATACCATCATAAATCCATCTTAAACTTGAATTTATCAAATTTTGAGAGATCAAATCCTAAAAATACAAATCTTTCCTCAAATTTTATACTCTAAAAAAATTATACCGTAAATGATTTAATTCCTCACTATACATAACACATCTAAAATTACCATAACTCTATATTAATTTATATTACTCGAAATGTTTATCTAATTATAACTCTATATTAATTTATATTACTCGAAATGTTTATTTAATTATAACTATTATTTTAATAATAATAATAGACAATTTGGATTTTACGCCACTAAAACGATGGAATCCATTTATTAAGATTGCGTATTATAAATGTACTAAAGGGTTAGTGACATTGAAAATGTTTATTTCCACTAATTTGTACAAATACTAAGTTAAAATTGCCTCGCAACATTATCATAAAACCTTAAAAAAGAAGTCCTCACAATGCAATTTGTTTCATTTAATTTATCTCCCGAACTATTGTTATTCCTCAACCTTTTTACAATATGTATGAAGCATGGTGGACATAAGCATGACGTTATGCACTTACTCACCTAAATAGGAGAGAGTCCTCATCAATCTATCCATAGAAAGGTGAAGTTGATATGAGCCCATTTGCAGCCAAGTCAATAAAAAAAACGTGAAGGAATTCACAACCAGAGAGCTAATTGTCACATAAGGCGGCTGCCAGAAAGACTAAGGATTGGGATATTGATAAGAGTATCATTGTCATATAGGTACTCAACAAGAATTATATGGTTACAAAGAAATAAGTATACGCTATATGAGAAAGAAGTTTGAATCATATGAAATCAAGAATATCGAATATAAATATAAAGTAAAATAGAAAGTAAAATAGAGCGACTTTTCTGATTAGTGTAGTTATATAAATTAAATAGTTGGTAAATATTGATAGGCGTTAATCTATAATAAGCATTAAAATACTTATCTTAATATACATCTCATATTGGCCACATAAAATAAATTGTTAAAATTAGTTAAATTATAATTTTATTTAAATTATTATTATTATTATTAATTAATTAATCAATTATAAAAAGAATTTGTAAGTGATCAATTTTCCAAAATAATTCACTTAACACAGTATTGTTAAGTTATGGAGACCATTGCATTGAACCGAGGCTAGTGACATTACGGATATTGATGGAGTTGGTGTTGAGAGTTAGGGTTTCCTGCTATGCTCTTTGCCTACAAGTCGTCGCAGGTCGAGGGCCCGACCTATGCTTTTTGGGGGCATCGTAGCTGGGAGATGCAGACCTCAATGTTTTCATGGGCAAAGTCAGAGGGATGATTAATATTTTGTTTGTGATGGATTGACCACATAACCACTGCATTTTGTTTTTGGTCTCCATGGTCATGAGATGACCAAGATGTGTTGTCTCCTCTCAAATCCGATTTCGTTTTGTGCTCAAGTTCAAGCCACAAAAACAAACAACAGGCCTCAATACTTATTTCGTGGGTTGTGTTATGTTTTCCTTAAGGTGGATATAGCGAGCATGTCCATTAGGGTCGAGATTTGTTTTCCTCTTTTCCCTTGTTTTGTTATTTGTTGTATTAGGGTTTTCACTACTATGGTTCTCAAGCTTTTTCTCCCTATTGCCTCCTAATCAAAGCTGATATGACTAAAAAAATTATTTCCCCCCCTTCATCAACTGTGTGGAGGGGTTAGAAGAACTAATCCATCCCCAATGAGCTTTCAGGTGCAGTTTCTGGTCTACATGCCCATATCCATATGTTTAACCATTCTTTAGACCCTAGATCAAAGCAAATATGATTGAAAATCTAGATCAAAAGCAGGGTTTATGCACAAAGGAAGTTAGGACTTCCTATATATTCATAAAAACCTTGTTGGTAGATCCACATTGATTTGGGTCAATCATGAGGACTCGGTAGAGAACATAAAAAACAAGATACAAGATCAGGAGGGATTCCCAACAGCAGAGTAGAGGCTCATCTCAAAAAGGAAACTTTTACAAGACAAGAGGGCCCTCAAATAATACAACATAGCCAGAGGCTCCACTCCATCCTTGGTATCATGATTGCACAAAGGAACATGGACTAGCCCTTCAACCTCTTATAAAGAAGCAACCAGAGGGGGTGTAGAACATGCTAAGGCCACAAGCCTAGTTGGGACACTGCTTGGGGCTTACATAGTGGAAAATATAGAGAAACACCCATAGATAGAGATTCAGAACTCACAAGAAAATAACATATTCTCATATTTTCATAAAGAGATCGTAATCTGTATATTTAACAATTTCTAGCCTAAATCTGAGAACCTATACTAATGGATCTACAAAAATTGAACTACAGAATGTGACATCTACTTATGCTCAAAGAGTTTCTTCATTTTACACCCTTCCTCAAAAGAATATTACTAAAAAAATTTGGAGAAAGGACTGTGGTTCCAGGGAAGAGATGGTATATTTACTCCTAAGTGGTTCCCATAGTTCGACTCATCAATAATGGAAGTAACAAAAATGCATGTCTGGGTTTGTTTGCTTGACCTCCCACTCCCCTTTTGGTACTGTCAAGTTCTTGAAGACATCGAAAACACACTAGGAATTTTTATTAAAACAGATAGTGAGAGAACAACAAAGGGGATTTTTGCATATGCTCGCATTTGTGTGGAGATCTACCTTAGCAAGGGGTTGTCAAATCACATCCAACTAAACAACAAACACTTCTAATGGACACAGAGTCTAGATTATGAAAACCCGACCTTTAGATGTCATGTATGTAACCAAATTAGACACTTACAAGATAGTTGTCCTCTGGCTAAAAACCAACAAATAAGAGGAAAGGAAAACGACACAAAATAAGGAATTGGCAATCCTATGAGCCCCCTCTTTCTTATGATGAAGAAGAGATGGATCAAAGGAGACCCACCAAACAAAGAAAATAAGAAAATGAATGAAACAACAACACAGGAAGAGCCCCTTCCACAGATAAAAGATCACAATCAGAACACATAGATGGAAGTCACACCAATTTCTATCGTACACGAAGCAACAGTAACAAAGAATGAGATGACACCAGGAACTAAAAGATCCCATGTATCAAAGAGTTTTGAATTAAAAAAGGAACTCACCCCTACAACATATATCACAGCTTCAACATCAGCTATTATCAAACTTGTCATGGGGGTCTGGAAGGAAGTAAAAAAGAAGAAAGGGAAGAAAGGAAAAGTGGACAACTTCGACAACTATACAAGTTGTTAGGTAATCTAGTTTTTGTCCTTTTTGCTTAGTTATGAGGGCTTTAAGCTACTATTGTGACATATCCATGTGATCCCTTATCTTTGAATACATGCAAGTCATGTATCTATGAAATGTGATTTTATATCAACTAATAATAAAAGTAAGCTTTGTTCAGAGGGAAAGAAAATATAAAAAGATGTAAAAGTTAAATATATTTACATTTAAAAAAAACATATAATAATATTTTTAAACCTAGAGATTCATCTCCACTTTATCATGGGAGTTTTTAACTTGTAAATAGCTCTTCTTACAATACCACGGGCCAATACTAAGGCTCATCTACCACATGCCAACTATGACGTGTTGATATGACATTTTCTTTAATTCATTAATTTGAGATAAAATAATTAAAAAAACATAATTAAATTGAAAATAAATCTTAACCTTCGATTTGTGAATACTACTATGAATATTTCAGCATATTCCATAGAGGTTAATTCTCTACCATCCACTTAATAATTATTGAGAATTCAATTAAAATGGTAAAAAACTTATTCTGAAATAAACACACTTATCAACCTAATATATCATTTTATATGAATTACATTAATTTTTTTTTTGTAAACTTGGTAGGACTCTCTCCTATTTTCGAGTTTACATGTCTATTATTCACCCTACTAGAGAGGAGAGTAGCACAAGATTCGAACCCAAAATCTCCAATTCTATGAGATTTCATTCCAGGACCATTACCACTTAAACTACACCAAGCAAACATTAAAAAATATTTTTATTTATTAATTAAAATTAATTTTTAAATAATAATATATTTTAAATTTTATATAACAAAATGTAATCAATATGTTTTACATTAATTAAGATAAATCGAAGTTAGATAATATTAACATCATTGGAGTTTTCTAACCACTTACAAATTTGAAAACTAATTAGGTGTATATAGCCACGGAAAATAGTTTATTCTTAAAAACTTAACAACAATATAGAATTTCTAAAAGAAGAAAATGAAGGTATAAATGATATTCTAACTTTATCATATTATCAATTAGTTCGAAATTAATTAATCATAATATAATACGTGTGATTATATATTTTATTTAAAATATATTTTTTTATTATTTAGTAATTTATTTTAAAAATAATAAAATAAATATTTTTTTATAAAAATTATTAATATATAAATTAATATTTTTAATTTATTATTTATAGTTAATATTTTATTTGAATTGATTAATCTAAATAATAATTATAGAAATATATATTAAAAATACACATTATCATAATAATAATGTGATTATTCATCATGATTGATTGAAATGTTATCTCATAAACTTTAACAATTGTCTTTAAAAATAATGAAATAAATAATTATGTAGTCACGTGAAGTTCTATTTTGATTTAAATGTTTATTTTATATTATATTATTATGGTTAAATGGTTTGTTTATGGTTCAGAAAAGTGTTGAGCAGATGTTGAATATTGCATTTTGATGGTATATAATTATTATTATTTTATATATATGATGATGATTGTGGTGGTGGTTAATGTCTACTGAGACCAAACATTGGTCTATCCCACTTAAAGAAACAAATTATTTATTTTGATTTAAGATTTTATTCCTATGCTCAAAAAGTTTGGAGAGAAGCCTCCCCAGCTCACTATAATTTTGACATTGTAAAAGGCTAGGAAGGTCAGTATTGTAACAAAGATTGTGAAACTCAGATCTAATGTGGTTGTAAGCAGGGCACTCTAAGAGGAAGTGGTTTTCATCCTCGATGTTCCTATTCTCATAGATATGGCAGATCCTTTCCATCCATGGCGTTTTAGGAACTCCCAACGACTTGCTTCACTATGGAACTCATGAGAATTTGTTCTAATCTTTGTTGTATTAATTTTTTTCTTTGAGCTAGTAAAACAAATAAGAGATAAATGTTTTAGGACAATTAATGTTTATTTTATATTATATTATTATGGTTAAATGGTTTGTTTATGGTTTAAAAAAGTGTTGAGTACACTGCATTTTGATTGTACAA
>APFE031742503.1:0-13322 GCA_000404065.3 Pinus taeda | reverse complement strand
TTCTATTATTTATATATTTTTTAATTTTTAATTTTTATTATTTTTATTGGACCCTCGAACTTAGCCTTTGGAAAAAATTATCTAAGACCTAGGACTTATGAGGGGATAAAACATTTTCTAGCCCTCAAGACACTTTACATCATGACTTTTACAACTTTACATCTCAAGGGGGAAAACCCATTTGACATAGACCCTCTTAGATCACCTAGTTCTGCGACACAAATATAATCTAGCAGATCAAACAATTTGTAATAACCTAACCAAATAGTTAGAATTATTTCCAAATTACTTTTACATAGACTCGAAGCACATTAGGATTCCCCTAAGATTCTAATGACAAAATCCATTCCGACTTTGGGGTTAGGCTGAAGGAAAACTTTGTTGATCATGGATCAATGAGACAAAAAACCTTCCGGAATGTAGATCATCACCAGAAAATTAAGTTTGCCTAGGCAATTTACATACATGACTCAAATATGCTAAGATTATTTACAATTTACACATGCAAACTGGGTTTACAACATAACATGATCGGGCTAATGATGATAGTCGAATGGCACGGACATATCGATCAAATGCTATCCCTTTTGCGAAAAAAGGGGTGTACTGCTATGGGTAGTTGACACGTAGTGGTCAACAGGCTCCAATTAGGAAGTTGTTTGAGTAAGAATTCAATCCACAAAAGTGGACCACTGCTTCACGCACCAATTCAAAGCGACTTTGATGAGCGCTAAATCATGCATAGTTTCCCCCACACCTGCAAACTCATCACGACCCTGTTGGACCCTCGTGAGATAGGAGGTCACGATTTCAAATCTTCCCATTTTATTTGTTTAGCTTTTCCCGTTGTACCATTTTTTTGTTCTAGTTGTACACTAATAAACATTGGTCAAAGCTACTCACATATGTCTAACAGTGTCTTTTCTCCCATAAAAACATAGACAACTCCTAATCATAGATCATTGCCCTCATTGCCTCCATTATGGTCCTATTTTTCCTCTCGGCGAACCCATTATGCTGAGGGTTGTAAGGTATTGTGAGCTCCTCCTTGATTCCTGCTTGCCTACAAAAGTCCAAGAACTCGATGGAAGTGTACTCGCCCGCAATATTTGATCTCATCGCCTTAATTTTCCTTCCTATTTGGTTCTCCAAAAAGCCTTGAACTCTTGAAACCGATTAAAGACCTAATCCTTGGTCTTATGGAAGTAGATCCAAGTCTTCCTAGAACTCTTCGAGATAAAATTTCGATACTTCGAGATGAGAGTTTCACATAGCTAAGTGAAAATTTACACCAAAATTATATGGAATGCCTCCAAAACGTTTTCAATTCTCATAGAAATTATAGGCCATGAGAGTCAATGTTGAGGTGTTGAGGTTCCACCATCAACTGTGCGGGGTGCAACATCATTTAACCTATTCAATATGTTGAAGATAATGGAGAATATCCTAGAATAGGTAGAGTTGGTTCACGTAACATCAGGATAGGAATTAGTTTCTATTTCTAAGGATGTTGTTCTAACTTCCCTAAAACCATGTATTCTATTTAATGTGTAATGTGGATGAACAATGTAGAGCGTTCTGTAGAGCCAAACTCTCATGATTCATACTCTCTTTCGTAAAGATGACCAGTGGGTTTCATTTTTAATACAAACATTGCCATTTTTATCATGGTATCAGAGCATCAGGGTTGAGGAACCTGTATGCTGGCTGGTGGGTGGTTCTTTGTACCGAGATCATCATAGTTCTAAGGCAGATAATTGCGACGATTCTGAAATCGTCGCTGGAAAGACGTGTACCTCTGCGACGAGGGCACTATAGCACTTCGCGCACATTTTTTGTCATAGTTCGTCGCAGGAAAGACATGTACACCTGCGACGGCATCACAGAAAAGACAGGGACTTTTGTGACAATCAAGGAAAGCCAATAACAAGGTTGTAGTTGCGAGGGGAAGCCAAGAACAAGGTTGTCGCAGTCAGAGAAGCTGCGTGGAGAAGCCAATAAAAACGCTGTATCTGACAACAAGAGGTTGTCTGGAGGCTATGAAAGAAGCCACGAGGATCTACACGTATGCTGCGAGATCAAACAACATTGAACAACAGTGATCTGTCTCTGTCACAAATCTTCGGTAAATTTAACATCTTTTACCTATCAATTTTTTTCTTTCTAAATCGCCAAGATGACTAACAACATATTTGAAGCATGCATGAACGAGCATAAAAAGCTCGATGGTTCCAATTATACAAATTGGAAGTTCAAGATGCAGACTCTACTAGAAGCACAAAGTGCTTGAACGATTGTGAATGGGGATGAGACAAGGCCCGCGGCTGGATCAACATAGGTTCCAGATTGGGAGAAACGAGAAAGGAGAGCAAGGACAATGTTAAAGATGTCAGTGAAAGACTATATTATACCGCACAAGATCTGGGGAATTATAAAGGAATTGTACAAGATCATAAATTCAAATCATCTTTTGTTCCTCAAGAGTAAGATCCTATCCATGAAGATGGAGGAGAATGAAACAATTGCTTCATTCGTAGCAAGGATCAAGGATTTGAAAACAAATTATCAAATATTGGTCATACAATGGACGATACAGAGCTTGTGACCATTACAATGAATGGTGTCATTGATGATTATCAAATGTTCATCACTGGGAATAATGCCAGAGAAAAGAACTTGCAATTTGAAGAGCTGACAAGTATACTGATGCAAGAAGAAGAGAGGAGATCGACTCTGAAGCCCCAAAGTGTCGATCTTGCATTGGTGGCAAGGAAAAACTTCTACAAAGGGAAAGGAGGTCCACAACAGCAAAATGGAGCAAGTTCACATAAACGGTCAAATTTGACCCAAGGTATGCATCCGAATAAAAACTATTCTGAAACTAAATGTTTTTATTGCGGAAAATTGGGTCATATTGCCAATGAATGTAGGAAAAAGAAATATCATGAAGAACAACAGAAGCCAAAAAGACATGCAGGTCATCTCGCGATTGGTGATCAGGTGCAGAATTTGAGATTGTTCATGGCAGATCGTGATGAAAATGTTGATGCAAACATCTGGTATGTAGATTCAAGAGCATCAACACACATGACAGGGAACAAACATTGGCTGGAGGATTTTAAAGAGATCGACGAAGGCGCACAGATTTACCTAGGTGATGACAGAAGTCATCAAATCAGAGTATGTGGGAAAGTTTCTGTTATTCTACCTGATGGTAATATCAAACAAATTTATTATGTAATGTATGTGCCTAGCATAACAAAGAACTTGATTTCTGTATCAATGATTATAGATCAAGATTTGAAAGTTGAATTTTAAAAATCTAATTGTTATATTAAAGATCTGCTAGTTGGCATGAAGACAATTGCTACAGGCATCCAAACAGGAAAACTGTACAAGTTGGATGTGAGACCTGCACCGGTTTGAGCATTGACAGCAGCGAGCCTGCCTACAGAAGATCTTTGGCACCAAAGATTCGGCCACATCAACTACAATGATTTGTTGTTACTACAAAGGAAGGAAATGGTAAGAGATCTTCCTATGCTAAAGCAAGTACATAATGATTGTGATGCCTGTACTTTAGGAAAAATGCATAGAGAAGAATTCCCTGTTAGAGTAGAAAAGAAACAGAGGGATGTACTGGAGTTAGTGCACACAGAGCTTTGTGTTCCCATGCAAACAAAATCATTAGGAGGTGCACTGTATTTTCTACTGTTTATTGATGACTGTATGAAGTTTTCTTGGGTGTATTTCTTAAGTAAAAAGAGTCATACATTCAAATAGTTTAAGCAGTTTAAAAATATGATTGAAAGATAAACATGGAAACAAATAAAAATTCTCCATTCAGATCAAGGGGGAGAATATAGGAAAGATGAGCTTATCAGATATTGTAAAGATCATGGAATTTTGCAGCAGTTCACAGTACCCCATACTCCACAGCAGAATGGAGTAACAGAAAGAAAGAACAAAACATTGGTGGAATGTGTGAGAAGTATGCTGAAAGGTAAGTATCTTTCGAATGGTTTTTGGGCTGAAGCAGTGAATACTGCGGTTTATTTGAAAAATATGAGTCTTACAAGAAGTCTTGAGTCTAAAACTCCTTTTGAAGCTTTATATGGATATAAGCCTGCAGTAAAACACTTAAGAATATTTGGATGTAAAGCATTTGCCCACATACCAAAGGAAGATAGAAGAAAAATAGACTCAAAAGCCATCAAATGTACTTTTATAAGGTATTGTTCGTCATATAAAGCATACAGATTATTTAATCCCTCTACTCACAAGATCTTTGTTAGTGGAGATGTTAAATTCCATGAGCAGGATGATGAAAAACCTGATGAACACTATGATGGATGGGACATTCCGTACTTTGAGGAAGAAGAAGCAGAGAACAATCAAGGTCAGCAACAAACAAAGGCAGAGGATGAACAGCAACAACAACAACAGCAACAGCAGCAGCAGCAGGAAGAAATAAATGATGATCGAATAAGGTTTGAAACCACAACCCCACCACTTAGGAGATTAGGTAGGAAAGCTCAAATGCCTGCAAGATATAGGCAAAATTCTTTTATAACTAGTATGATGAATGTGGTTGAACCGTCTAGTTATAAAGAAGCAAATGAAAGTAATGAATGGAAAACATCCATGGAACAGGAATATGATTCAATAATCATAAATAACAATTGTGAATTGGTTGAATTTCCTAGAGGAAACAAGTCATAGGTTGCAAATGGTTATATAAACCGAAAATTAATGCAGATGGAACTATAGAAAAACTAAAAGCTAGGTTGGTTGCAAAGGGGTATACACAAAAAGAAGGGATAGATTATGAGGAAACATTCGCCCCTGTAGCTAAATTGAACACTATCAGAATGTTAATAGCTTCAGCTACTAAGAAACATTGGATGATGCACCAACTAGATGTAAAGTCTACATTTTTGAATGGAGAACTGAAAGAAGAGGTTTATTTAGAGCAACCGGAAGGGTTTGCCAGAAAGGAAAAGAACATTTAGTCTGTAGGTTGAAGAAAGCACTCTATGGACTAAAACAAGCTCCCAAGTCATCATATGAGAAAATTGATTCATTTTTTCTACAAGCTGGCTACAATAGAAGTAAGAATGACCCTAATATTTACACCATGAAAGATGAACAAGGGTGCGTAGTGTTAATTTCATTATATGTAGATGATTTGATAATTACAGGTGATGCTATATATCTAATTGATAAAATCAAGCAACAGATGTCACAGATAATTGAGATGAAGCATCTCGGTGAACTCAGATACTGTTTAGGTCTCGAGATCTGGAGAGATTCAGGTCAAACATTTCTGTCTCAAGCAAAGTATGTCAAAGGCCTGTTAGAAAAGTTTAGAATGGATCAGTGTAAGTCTGCACCGGTACCATTGCAGCAAAACACCAAATTGCAGTGTGAGGATGGCTCAAAAGCGGCGGATGCAACACTTTAAAGACAGCTGATTGGGAGTCTGATCTACCTAACCACCACTAGACCTGATTTGGTTTATGCAGTCAACATGCTAAGCCACTCGAAAGCCATTGGAATGCAGTGAAGAATGTTTTGAGGTATCTACAAGGTACTGTAGATTATGGAATTATTTACACTGACTCTTCTGATGTTAGATTGGAAAGATTTGCAGATTTAGATTGGACAAGAAATGTAGATAATCGCAGAACTATAATAGGTTATGCATTTAGTCTTGGATCCGGGGTGATTACATGGAGCAACAAGAAGCAGAACATAGTCTCCTTGTCCTCAGCAGAAGCAGAGTATCAAACCATGTGTGCAGCAACGTGTGAAGTGGTTTGGTTGCGGAGACTTCTCCAAGATGTTGGGGAAGAATAGACAATCGCAACAACAATCAGATGCGACAATCAGAGTTCAATCAAGCTGGCCAATAATCTAGTGTTTCACAAAAATACTAAACATATTGATACTCAATTTCACTTTGTCAAGGAGAAAGTGCAATCCAAAGAAATTCATCTGGAATATTATAGTACATGTGATAATGTTGCGGACATTTTCACTAAGCCTCTTGGAAAAGTTAAGTTTCAAATGTTTAGGGAGATGTTAGGGAGATGTTAGGCATATATGTGAACTCATTCTCCATTAAGGGGGAGTGTTGAAGATAATGGAGAATATCCTAGAATAGGTAGAGTTAGTTCATGTAACCTCAGGATAAGAATTAGTTTCTATTTCTTAGGATGTTGTTCTAACTTCCCTAAAACCATGTATTCTATTTAATGTGTAATAGGGATGAACAATGTAGAGTGTTCTGCAGAGCCAGACTCTTCTGGTTCAGACTCTCTTTCATAGAGCTAACCAGTGGGTTTTATTTTGCGCGTCCGTTAACAAGGCTAAGTGATCTGATAGTTTGCATGGCCCACTCTTCTACTTATGTGGAGGCCTCCCATTGGATATCGGGTTGGGAAGGCTTCTGCCTCGAACAACCTTCTAGCAATGGTTTTGGTATTTGACAATACCGTCCATCTTTGATATCCATCACGCATAAAACAACAAACGAGGGAATGTGATACAACCCTCCCAAAGCTCGTGGCTCTTATAATGTCTGCAAGATGTTATACGAAGATGGGGATAAGATGTAGAAAAAAAATTGTTAGCTTAATGGATGGTTCCATAAGTTTATTATTATAAGAATTTTTTGTTAGTTATTTAGCTGAGATGCTTATTTTATAGCTCAGTATGATGTGTAAGTTTTTCCGTCATCAAAGTTGAAATTTTGTTCATATTGGCCAAAATAAAAATAAAAAAATTAAATCTAAAAAAAATAAAATAACTATACAAAACATTTAAATAATGTCTACTAAAAAAAAGCAAGTGAAGAAATTGGATCCCCCCGTCATCAAAGTTGAAATTTTGTTCATATTGGCCAAAATAAAAATAAAAAAAATTAAAATAACTATACAAAACATTTAAATAATGTCTACTGAAAAATAAAAAAATAAAAATAAATAAATAAATAATTTGCAAGTGAAGAAATTGGATCCCTCTAGGCTCATGTTAGATCCTGGCTTATGTTAGATTCTTATTTTAGATGGGTATATGCTGGTTTATGAATAAATGGAAGCTATATCGTAAATAAAACTTAACATAAATTTTCCTTCCTCTTGGAAAATACTCCTCCTCCTAGTGATCTATGGATATACTAGGGCTATAATATAGTTAAGTAGCATCTTGCCTTTGGCTGCACTGACTTGATTGGCAGTAAAGTTTGACATTTTCACACCCAATCACTACACGTTGTGGAAGAACCCTTAGTAAGACTACTGCAAATCAATTCCAAACACCAAAACTCCAAGTGCCAGAATTTTAAACACCATAACCTCTCCAGGTCACTACTGCTCTAAGCTCTGCCTATTATCTCTCAAATTTACATGATTTCTGTCCATGCCACAAAGACCACAATCGAAACCACACTTTACAGCTGGCAGGTGTTTGGCAATTCGGTTGAAATCTTGGATCTTGCCTAGTGATTGTCACATCATGTATAAGTTGAACAGGAGACATGTGTCACAGTGTTGCCTGAACCCACAATTAGAGCAAATTCTTGTAGCAGATTACCAACCCAGAGCATTCGATGTGAGAAAGACAAGCTTGCAATGAAAAATTGCGCAGCTTGAATCTTCATTATGAGGGTAGAACATGTGCGAAAGAAGTGCTAGTGTTACGTGTAGGTGTGATCATGCATGTACTGAAAGATCATCATGTAAAAGATTGATTGGAAAATCCTTTAGGAACTCCTTAATTAATTCATGAATACGATGTAAACCAGCAACAAAGAAGTAATGTAATCACTTTGCCTCAAATTGGTGTATGTTAACACGCTAGCTGGAAATGTTAAATGAAGAATCAATAATAATAAATAAAAAGAATGGCAATACGATCAACCAGTGTTGCTTTGAGTTCGGCAAACCGCATGCATAACCAAATGCCTTTTCAATGCTAGAATCTATCCTTTTTATGAAATGCAAAAGACCTGAATTTATGAAGGACATAAACCTTAGTTCATCTTCACTTTATTAACCCCCACTTCAAAGTATTGCCATGTTAATTAAGGCTTGAATACAATATGCCTATATAAGCTTGAAAGCTTGAAGCACGTCAGAACATAAAGTGAAGTGTGTGCGGATATACAGATTCTATAAAAGGTGCATTTTCAAATTAAGGTTGTGCCAGAGAACCGCTTCCGTTTAGGCGTTTGTTTTTTTTTTTAATACTTGGTAGGCATACCTCACACTGTATTGAGTATAAATGGTCACAAGTCTAGTATTGCATAGATGCCTTGGTAATAATCATAAATGACCATGGAATCGTTTGATCAATTATGTATCAGTGCATGCCTGCAACATATAATTGTATAATTTAAGTTCAACGGGAATGGATTTTGCATCAAAACCGTTCCTAATAGACCGAGATTTTTTTCAAGACCACACAAAATTTAACCTATTCCAAATATCTCCTCAGATACTTGAGAAAACAAAATAATTGCTGTAAAATCCAACTTGATACCACATATACATCTCATTATTGTTATTTGAAACAACCTGTAAATACCCAGAAATTACCGTAAGAACAAAACCGCATTCCCATTTTCCATTTGGAATAAATATCAAGCCAAACAACTAGATCGATGAGCAATATTCTAATTTGTGAAAGTCCCAATACTCTATGTTCTCATTTAGACATTTTGTCAAACAATTGGTAACCATCTTTCAAACATTGTCCGTGTAATTTTTTTTTTTTCTTTAGGCCCTTTGAGGCGAAACCATTTTCCTTCACTCATGTTATGTAATTCACCCAGTTTAATTTCCTTTGAGCCTTCCCTGGTACCAAAAACTTGTTTTCCTGATAAATTTTAATCACTTCTGTTATGTAATTGACCCAATTTGATTTCTTTTGAGCATTTTCTGGTACCAAAGACTTGTTTTCCTGATAAATTTTAACCATTATAAAACTTGTTCGACTACACCCGCATCCCACTGCAGTTTGGGACACTCACACACATTAAGTATCTCCAACGAGCTCAATTGCTCAATATTGGGGAGCGTCTGCAGAGTGGAACACCGCCTCAAGTGAAGTGTTTGGAGGCTCGTCGGGTTCCTGAGAGCATCTGCAGAGTGGAGCACCAGCCCAAGTTCAGACTTCGGAGGCCCGTCAGGTTACCCACCGAATCTGGTAGCGCCTGCAGAGCGGAGCACCAGCCCAAGTTGAGACTTTCGAGGCCCGTCAGGTTACCCACCGAGTTTGGGAGTGTCTGCAGAGTGGAGCACCCGTCCAAGAGAAGGGTTTGGAGGCCAGTCAGATTACCGAGCGAGTTTGGGAGCGTCCGCGGAGTGGAACACCCGCCCAAGTGAAGACTTTGAGGCACGTCAGCTTCCCGACCGAATCTGGGAGCATCTGCAGAGTGAAGCACGCGGACAACGTAAGACATTGGAGGGCCGTCAGGTTCCCCACCGAGCCTGGAAGCCTCTGCAGAGTCTGGCACCCGGTCAACTCAAGACATTGGAGGCCAGTCAGGTTCCCAATCGAATCTGGGAGCGTATGTAGAGTGCTGCACCAGCACAAGTCAAGACTTTGGGGACCCGTCAGCCTCCCAACCGAGTCTGGGAGCATCTGCGAGGTGGAGCACCAACGCAAGCCTAGATTTTTTTAGGCCCGTCAGGTTCCCGATCGAGTATGGGAGCGTTTGCAGATTGAAGCACTCCAAGTGAAGACTTTGGAGGCCTGATAAGTTCCAAAATTCACTTGAAAAAGCTTCAAGATAATTAATGTACAGAACAACTCTTTGGAGGTGCTTCAGCTTCCCAATGGACTTTGGAACTTCTGAAACGGGAGTATCAACAAGGCCATCATTAAATTGATGGCAGCTTCCCCGATATTCGGGAATCTGACGGACAGGGCGCGGTTAATTTTTTGACGGCGCTCGGAGAATCTGCCATCGGCTTAATCTCCCCGATTAAGATGCAATCCCCTCCCTTGCACCGGTGCCTGTAATGTTGACATACATTATTAAAGTGGGTTTGACCCTCTGCAGCCTTTTAGCATTATGGTATACAAAAACAACACTAAAGTGCAAACATTTTTACAATATGAAGAAAAAAAGTAAATAGATCGGTTGAAAAAGGAGAAAAATAACACGATTACCTGAGATTTCTGTCGCGAGAGTGTTTTCAGTCGTCGCCCCTTTACATGTAACACTCTTAAATGCTTTAATGGAGTCGAGAGAGGTAAGGAGGAGTTTGGACACTTCTTCCAGCGCGGATATATTAGTGGTGGTACCTGCCCGCTGTTGAATACTTGTTCAACAGAATGACTTTCAGCGCTAAGTAGCTGCAAAACTGCTAATCCAAGATCTTTAAGGCGATAGTAGATGGCTAGCCAGTCCTATCTTGACATCAGGACCGCCGTGATTTAGAAAGACATCATACACTGAGCTAAGTAGATGCAGCCTGTTTAGGTCTATCCAATTCTTTCCGGAAAACTGCTAATCCAAGATCTTTAAGGCGATAGTAGATGGCTAGCCAGTCCTATCTTGACATCAGGAGGGGCGGAGGGGGTTGTGGAGGTGGATGCATAGGATGCGCCGTAAGAAAGAGAATAACAAAGAAGCAAGATCGAATATATTTTGCAGATGTCATTACTTTTAATAATATTAGTTTTATATATTTTAGGTTTATAACATATTATTATTATTATTATTATTTCATATTAAACATTAAATTTATATTAATATTATTAAATATTATTTTAATATTAAATTAATAAATTTAATATTAATATTATAATATTGAGTTTAATATTAAAATTAATATTTATATTAATTATTATTAAATATTGATTTTTATATTAATATTATTAAATATTAATTTAATATAGTATGAAAACTAATTTCATAGTTATATTAAAATTGAATTAATGTTTTTTTTTTAATATAAATAATGAATATTAATAGATATATTAAATTAAGTTCATTGGTTTTATTTATAAAAGTTGATTGGCATATAAATGATGGAAAATGATGCCTTCACGGTATACCAATCACATCTAAGAACAAAACAAAAAGTTAAGAACAGTGTGCCAAGCTTTACGAATTTGACCAAAGCAAAAAGACCATAAGGCCTAAAATAAAAAGAGAATGAAAAGGCAACCAATATCCAACAAGGGACATGAGGGAAATAGGGCACAATTATGAACACCTAATCACAACAAATATGAACACCTAGCCAGAGGCTTACAGTATTAGCTTTGACCAACAGTGTTGTAACACCTCAAGTAGCCTCACCAGCCAAGCAAAAAGTTATTAAGAAAAACAACAAAAATTTCCTTCACATTCCCCCGATCAGGGTGAGAGCTGATGAGGGGCACTGGTGGGATCCGTGCCATGGTCAGAGGAATGATGAGAAGGGACAGTAGGTGGTCAAATGGCGACCCTCCCATGCATTCTCCCCTGCATAAGGTGGCAAAACAAGTTAAGACAATTAAAGCATTGTGTTGGCTTCGATTAGAAAGAATGCACTTGGGGTTTCATTTAAAGACTTTAGTTCGGCTAACAAGTATTGAAACCAGTCTTGTGGAATCCTCAAGGGTGACAGAGAAGAGGATTCACCAAGCCAGAATCCTAGGTGCAAATGGCATTACCACTCAATTTGTAAGCCACTATTGTGGGTTACCTTCATTTGGTCTGTGCACACCCTTATCAATGTGTTCATATGTTACTTCCTAAATTTGTAGCTGGATGTTTCTGAGATGGCATCATGGGATAGTAACGATACCTCCTAGTTTGTATGGGCGGCAGGAAACTTTTATATTGTTGGGTTGCATGAACATTGTCGAATTCTCTCTATCTATTATGGAATTTTCGTTTCCTTGATGTGCATGCATTCTTGGAATGGGCATTGGATTTCGGTATGCTACTCTTGCAATGGGGGATCTGTCTCAATATTTTGTCTCTGTGATTAATCTTTTGCGTAGTGTGATATGGGATTACTTGGGGAAGAAAAACCTCAAATTGGTTACGACCCCAGTTTCAAGGAGGTTATGTGACCTGTGGGAGGATGTTGAGGGCTTGCTTCATTGAGTCCTCATCAATGCAGTGAGGAATTATTTTCCTCTTAGTGTAATGCTTATTACCCTATTGTATTATGTTGTTTCACTTTTACAGGTATGAATCTCTCTCGGAACCGTTAGGACCCTTCGCTAGGCCATCCCTCAATGAGCTTGTCTCCATTTTGGACGAGGTCCTCAGCGACATTGGTCCGGGCATCTGAGCATTGGTTTCTCTTTCACCATTGTGGTTTGAAATATAACCTTATGGTGCGACCTTCCTCGATCAAAGGGAACACAGTAAGAGGAGGTCGTGGTCGAAGTGAGGGCAGTGGTCAGGGGCATGGGGGTCAATTATCCCAGCCACGAGTAACCAGGGGTCGGGGTCATCGAAACACCACTGGATTAATTTGGGAGGCAACCCAGGCCTTTCAGGCCAACACGCCTTCTCAAATTCGCTAGTTAATTTCAGGGTGGGAGTTTAAATTAAATCAGTAGCTTGAAACTACAAAGTTGGATATGGAGGAAAGGAAGAGCCTTACCTCAGATCCAGACCAATCCATATGTCGGTATACCTAGTTTTAGTAGATTGTGTACTTATACTAGATAATGAAAAACATTACGGAAAAAGCTTTGATGACCTCTCCTGTAGGAGCACCTAAGCCAGAAATTAAACTTTAGGAAATTCACAGGGAATTTCAGTGTATCCAGTGGCAGATTCAACAACAAAATGCTTGCCTTTGTCATATAGAGAATCATATCCCCTATCTTCCTCAAATTGAATTGTCAGGGTCCAGTGCAAAAGACCCAACACCAATAAACTCGTCCGATGAGTAACTGTTTGATTGGAATGGTTTAGTTTTCCATATTTTGATATGTATAGATGACTTGTTTGATTGGAATGGTTTAGTTTTCCATATTTTGGTATGTATAGATGACTTGTTTGCACGCTCCATTATTTTGTTATAGATATTTAGTTGATAGGATATTTAAAAAAAACTCCATTATTTGTTGTAGATATTTAGTTGATAAGATAGTAAAAAAAATCAAACCTGTATAGGGCTGTTAGACAGTCTTAAACTCTTCAAATTTTAAATGACATATAATCTGGTAAGATAGCCAACAGACCTAGTTTCCTAATGGGCAGGTTGAGGACATCAGATCATGTTGAATATAGATGTAAAAGCTGCCTGTTTTTTAATTAGAATAGAAAAAATTTACCAAAATAAAAATCCTGCATATTA
>APFE031742494.1:18013-48875 GCA_000404065.3 Pinus taeda | reverse complement strand
CTATCTCCACCTGTTACACACAAACTAGCTTAGATCTGAACAAGTCATGGGCTCAAATCTCCTCCATTGTTTGCCTTCTTCTACTGCGCAATCCCTACTGAGAATAGAACCCAATGAATGATCCAAATTCGAATTCCCTTGGTTTGTACTGTGTAATCCTCATTGGAAATCTCAATCCATTTATTGTGCAAATCTCATGCACAACTATAGTCACAATTGATAGTAGACTCACCCTTTCACCCATCTCTAATACTTGTCTCCACTGAGCTGTCCATGCACTGAGTTAACTGATGTATTCTTTAGTTTATTTATGAGTTAATAATTAGTGAATTAATTAATAATTAATTCACACCACTCATCACTAGTGTATTTGTCAGTTAGACTAAATACAACTAGTTCAACTAAGTCAAACTAAACACAACTACATCAACTCCTCAATCAACTCCACCAAACTCAATTACTTGAGTTCTAACTGAAGTCCATCATGCAATGACTCAACTAACCCATAGGAAAACTGTATTTCCTTCTGGCAATTGCATGTGCCACATCCGTAGCTCAAACTGAGGTGCTGCAAGAGGATAAGATAATGTTTATAGTCCAAATATTATTAAGCGCTAATAATATTCGACTGTTCTATTTTTGACTGGCAGTCTAAAATAGACTCCGCCCATATGTATAAAAATAGAGGTCCATCTATTTTTACCAACCTAACCAATCATCCATAAATAACATCCTGCAACTCATAGACCATGATCCATATGTCTAAAAATAGACTTCTGCGCCAAAAATAGTCTGCGGGCCCACTTAGTGAAGGCGACTTCTTTTCACTAAGCTCCATCATCTTGTTGCATTTTCAAAACTCCCTCTCAACAAGATATGGATTATCTGCAACCCCTATCCTACCTCTGTGGTATTTGAATTTTCTCCTGGTGAGCACCTTCGTCAAGATGTCGACATCCTGATCCTCCGTGGGAATGTATGAAAGTAACATGATTCTCCGCTGCACACAATCTCTGATATGATGGTACCTGATGTCGATGTGCTTGGATCTATCATGAAATAATGGATTAGTCGAGAGTTTAATGCAAATTTGGTTATCACAATAAATCAGAGTAGGCTCCAAGTGTGACTTGAACAACCCGACTAGGATCTTCCTCATCCATATAGCCTTGCATGTAGCCAAACTTGCTTCCATATACTCGGCCTTTGCTGAACTGAGTGCCACAGATCTATGCTTCCTGCTGTACCAAGAAATTGCTGTCGACCCGATACTAAAGATCCCTCTAGATGTGCTCTTTCTGTCCGTTGGGTTCCCTACCCAATCTGCATCTATGAAGCCACATAGCTTCACCCCATCCTCCTGTCTGTACCACAATCCATATCCTGATGTGCCTCTGAGATAACGCAATACATGCTTGCCTGTCTTCCAGAAGAGCTTGGTTGGCTTAACCATAGATTGTGAAACCTGGTTAACAGCATAGCATATATCGGGTCATGTATTGACCAGATACATAAGCGACCCCACCAACTATCAATAAACAATGGCATCCACTACCTCTGTTGAAGTAGCATCCTCCTTCCTCCAACCTCCAAGAAGAGAAGTATCAACAGGCTTGCAACCATGCATGTTGAACTTCTCCAGTATCTCCTGGGCATACTTACCCTGAGAAACATATAGTCCATCCCTGCACTGCCAAATTTCCAATCCCAGGAAATAATGAAGGAGGCCCAAGTCCTTCATCTCAAACTCTCTACCAATATCCTCCTTGCATGAAAGTATCAACAACTCATCTCCCCTCAAACTCAAATCATCTACATAAAGTACAATGATCAACAACTTACCCTCCACCACTATCTGGTATAGGTTAGGATTCGCTTCACTCTTGGAGAATCCAAGTCCAGTGAAATAACTGTCTATCCATGTGTACCAAGCACGAGGTGCTTGTTTCAATCCATACAACGCTCTCTTGAGCCTACACACATGCGACTCGTTGTTGAAGATCTCGAAACCTTCGGGCTGCTCTATGTATACCTCCTCCTCAATGACTTCGTTGAGGAACACAATCTTCACATACATATGATGGATGTGGCACCCCATCTGCGCTAAGAGAGCAAGAATTGTCCGTATGGAAGAATACCTTGTGACAGGTGCAAAGGTCTCCTCATAATTGATCCCCACTATCTGTGAGAAGCCTCGGGCAACAAATCTTGATTTGTACTTCTCCACACTCCCGTCAGCTGCCTGCTTCACTTTGTAGATCCATCTCGAACCCATCACTAGTTTCCCCTTCGGTCTTGGGCAAATCTCCCATGCACTGTTTCCGACAATCGAACCATACTCTTCCACCATGGCATCTACCCATGCAGGATCCTCCATAGCTTCCTCGAAAGAGGATGGCTTAGTAATGACACATTTGCTCACAAGAGCCATCTATCCAGTGTACCGATCAGGTGACTGTATTTTTCTACGTTGTGTTGTAGGTGGTCCTACAACCTTCTCTGCATCTTGAGCCAGTCGCTCAGCTTCTGTAGTGCGCTTTCGCCCTCTGATGGTTGGTGCTGCATGAGTAGTCTCTTCCACTCCATGAACTTCATCTTGTGGTGATCCCACATCCTAAAGCAACCATTAAGGACTTAGCTCTCTCGCATGCAAGTGTGGCCCCCTCTCAGAGAACACTTCATGGCTTTCTCCTCCTAAAATTTGATATCCCGTCACACAACAGTCTTGCGACTGTCTGGCAAATACACACGATAGTTGTGGGGCGTATTAGTGTACCCCACAAATATCCCAACCTCTGTGGTCGGCTCCAACTTCTTCCCGGCATCCTTCGTTACATGCATGTAAACAGGAGAACCAAAAATCCTCAAATGGTAAATATCAGGCCTCTTACCAGAATAAGCCTCCTTGGGTGTACTCGTGCCAAGTATCTTGTGAGGACAATGGTTCTGCACATATATTGTAGTATTGCATGCCTTCACCGACAAGTGAAGGGGTAGGCCCTGATCATGCAACATCGCCTGTGCAACACCCATGATCGTTCTGTTCTTCAGCTCAGCAACCCCGTTTTGCTGTGGGTTATGGGGAGCTATGAGCTCTCTTCGAATCCCTTCTGTGCTTTAGAAGTCCTTGAACTCACTAGAGATGAATTCACCACCATTGTCACTCCTAAGAGCCTTCACCTTCTTCCCCGATTCCTTCCCGACCGGTGCTTTGAAATCAAAAAAGTTTGAGTATGTCTTGCTCTTCTTCTGCATGAAGAAGATCCAACACTTTCTAGAGAAATCATCAACAAAGATCACATAGTACTTGTGCTTTGCCGTCGAAGCTACTGAGAAAGGTCCACACACGTCTGTGTGAATTCTCTCAAGGATCGTCGTGGCGTGACTATCCTTCTCGTGAAAGGTGGCTTTCACAAATTTTCCCAAAGTACACCCCTTGCACTGATCTGACTGCGCAAGAGTGCCTTTAGGAAGCCCAGTAGAAATCTGCTGTAGTATCTTCAAGGCTCCATGGTGAAGGTGGCCCAATCTCCAGTGCCACAGCTCACCATCATCCCAGCTCACCACTCCTTCTTCCTTGTATGCCATTGTTGTTCAACCATCTACATGCAATTGATAAAGGTTCTTGACTCGAACCCCTATCTTCCGGGTTTCTCCAGTTTTCTTACTACACAGGAAAGCCTTTCCCTTGATGAAGACAACATCATATCCCTTGTCTTCTAACATCGCCACAGAGATAAGATTATTCTTCAATCCTGGAACATGCATCACTTCCTTCAATACGAAGGGTTTACCAGACTCCCTCTCAAAGGAAATGGTACTGATACTGGTCGCACTGTATCTACCATCATCGCCCATCTCAATGTGCACTCCAAGATCTTTCTCATCCAGATCAGAAAACGAATCTCGATCTCCTGTCATGTGAAAAGACACACCACTATCCAAGAACCATACTGATCCCATCACACTTGATACCAACATCAACATCAACATCATAGTGACATAAGACCATAAAAGTGACCATCGCAAGTCATGCAAAACTAATATATAGACAACTAACATGCATGCATAACAATCACAACTAGCCCATTTAGTCCAACTATTAAAACCTGGAAGCTCTGATACCACCCTGTGACCACCTCACCCTATATTTAACCACTTTAACTTGCTCACTAGGTTAAACACGAAGATGAGAGCCACTATGTGAGACCCAATTTCTAAGTTGCACTTATGGAAAATAGGGTCCATATGTCTAGAACTAGATGCAACCACACAACGACACATAATCAAAAAGTTATCTGCCGAACTTGACCCAACACTATTTTGTTTACTTTCATCTACTTAAAATTTAACTGAAATTTCTATTTTTGGTAGTTCTTTGGGTTCTAAACTTCAGAGGCCATTTTAAGAACCTAAACGACATTTTCAGGGATATGAAGAGTCTAAAATGGTTCTAATTTTAACCTTGGATCTATTTTCGGCCTCCTCGCAAAGATCTAAGAAATGAGGTATTATGATAGTCAAATAGAGATCGCATGGCAAATTTATCACCCTAGGAAGTTGGAGGTCCAAATTACTCATTTATACAAACACTTTGTGTACATAGAACCTATAGGTTATAAACACATATATGTTCATTAATTCAATAATTTCACTAGAGAATCACTGAGAAGTCCTTGTATTCTCTCCACATAGCTACAACAATACTTTTTAGTCAATACATTCATTAAATGACCAATAGCTAAAAAAATCATGATAAGGGTCATAGAAGATACACATCATATGAACAACATATAACCAAAAAATAACTAGCATATAAACCATGGAAACCTAACCATAATATCACCAACATAATGCCAACAATTATACATGAATCGTCATAGAAGAATAACTCTTATTAACATATGAGAATGCCAACCAAGTCGTGGACTTCCACGTACCACTCGACCATAGAGTGTGCGAAGAGAAACTCTCTTTCAGTCAATCAACCTCGCACCATATTCGAAGTGTGAATGTGGGATTTCATGGAATAAACCAAACAAAACCAAACTAGGGCTTCTAGAGGCTAAACCATCTCAATCCTCAACCAACAATTCCACTTCACGACTGGGCATCACTAACACCAACTAGATTAGTCTCTACCCAAGTTGTTTAGGGCTCAGGAACTAGTTACTCAACCCACATCCTTCTAGGGCTCTAGAGAATTTGTCCAACCTGGCTCTAAGGACTAGTAACTCAACCCACAAGGGGCTCCAAAGAGTTTGTCCTAACCTAGGCTCTAGGACTAGTAACTCAACCCAAGTTGTTCCAAGGCCTCCAGAGTGTTTGTTCCAACCCAAAGCCATAAGGAGTTATAAGCACCAACTAGGAAACCATCAAATAGGAAAACCCACAAGACCGTGGCTATCTAGGAAATGGCAAGGCAAGGATAAAATCATTGTCAATCCAGGAAATCTTCCATGCTACTGAAAACACATAACGAGATAATCACATGCATACACCATGAATCCATAAATCACCAAGGAAAACACACACACAACTTGTTACCTGCAAAGAAATCCAACTGTAACTACTGATGCAACTATTCTGTTGTGCTTTCCTTCTTTCTGCAAATCCAAGTTTATACTATAGTGCTCCAAGCATGCTCCAAGAATGATCTATGTGTGCAAGAGTATGAGAGAATGAGATAATAGAATAGAGATCAAAAAATAAACTAACAAAACATTGTAAATCGATCCACATAAGCATTTTTATCATTGAGGCCTCTATTTTCTTCATTTTTCCTTCAATTTCCCTCTCATGAAAATATGCGACCCTTCATCTCCATTTTCTCCTATTTTCCTTTATTTTCATAAATAAAATGCCAATTATATCCACTATGCCTTTGGCAATTTCCATAGCCATTAATTAATCCCAAGTGATCCCCATCACTATGTTTTTCCCAACATTCATCTTGGAATACATGTCCCATGACCTTGGTTTTATTATTTTATTTATATAGGAAATCAACCTGGGGCTATTACAAACCCCTCCCCCTTAGGGGAACATAGTCCTCAGTGTTTAATGGAACTTATTTCTAGCAAACCACTAAAAATAACACATACTTCCCATGGATCTTTATAACATAGCTCGATGCAACATTTAAAATGAACAACAACCACAAGCCATGACCAACATGACAAACGTGACAATCATACAACTTATTGGAGCTTTATAACACAACTCATTACAAAATTTACAAAAACATCCATATCTACATACGCATATACGTAAATCTCATTTTCTTGAACCAACGAATAATGAAGGATATAAATCCCACATTTGATCAACCATCTTCCATGTAGCTTCATTGAGCCCAATTTTCTTCCAGTGCACATTAGCCTACTCTATTTCTTTGCTCCAGAGCATGAAATGTTTCTGCTGCAATATGCATTGTGGTTATGGCTAGAATTCTCTCTTTGGTTCCACCTGTAACATAGACCAGTTAATCACATGATCAACATCCTCCATATACTTCTTAAGCAACGAAGCATGGAAAACGTCATGGAATTTAAGTGTCAGAGGCAATGCAAGTCGGTAGGCCACTAGTCCAATCCTCTCAAGGATCTTGAAAGGCCCAAAATAATGAGGTTTTAGCTTAGCACATGATCCAATCCTCAAGGATATCCTCTTGGGCTTGATGTGAAAGTACACATGCTCCCCAACCTAAAACTCCTTAAATGATCTAAGTTGATTTTCATAACTCTTCTAACTATCATGTGCTACCTTCAAATTCCTTTTAATAACCTGCATTTATGTTCCATCTCTTCCAACATATATGGTCCAATCAATACCCTATTCACTGGATCACTCCAACTATTGGGAGTATTACAACTCCACCCATAAAGTGCCTCAAATGGACTCATTCTCAAGGACTCATGATACCCATTATTTTCGCAAACTCTACAAGTGGAAGATACTCTTCCCACATCCACTACTGATGCATGACCTACATCCTCAAAATTTCCTCAAGAATCCTATTAACCCTCTCTATATATCCACCTATTTGTGGATGATAAGTTGTACTAAAATCCAACTCTGTCCCCAAAACTGCAAACAACTCCTTCCAAAACATAGAAGTGAACTTGGAATCTCTGTTTGATATAATCTTCTTAGGAACACCACGTAATCTCACTATCTCCCTGATGAAAATCTAAGATACCTCACTAGTTGAGTTTGTAGACTTAACTACAATGAAATGAGATACCTTATTTAACCTGTTAACCATAACCATGATGGAACCATGTCGTCTTCATGTCCTCGGGAAACCTGTAATGAAGTCTAAGGATATGACCTCCCATTTCCACTCTGGAATTGGAATCAGATACAATAAACTGCCTGGATGCTTACACTCTGCCTTTACCTACTAACAGTCCAAACATTTCACAACAAACTCAGCCACCTATTTCTTCAAGTTCAATTAATTATCGAACTTCTTAATTGTTGTCATAGTCGTTTGATATCCCGGGTGACCTGAATATGGATTGACATGAAACTCTTTTTAACAAAATATTCTTGAGTTCAATTTCATCTGGTACATAAATATTGTTCCTAAATCTAACCAAGCCATATGCCATGAGATGATACTCCAGATCCCTATTACCTTCACCATGTTGTTGTAGCCCGTGGTTCAATTGTTGATACATGTCATCATGCTTCCTTGCCTGCAAGGTCCACTACTGCAAGTTTTCACCATATGAACTTACTGATAGAATGTGATTTACATGCACTCTCCTGCTAAAATAATATGCAACCCTATTCTGTTTACCCTTAATGTACCTAATATCGAAGTCAAACTCACCAAGCACAACCAACCACCTAGATTGCACAACGTTTAGACTAAGTTGTTCAAACAAGTACATCAACCCACTGTGATGGCTCATTAGAATAAACCATCTGCCCAAAATATAGTGCCTCCACATATTCAATGGATGAATGATCATTGCCAACTCAAGATCATGAGTTACATAATTTTGTTCTTGCTCATCCAGTTTTCTTGACTCGTAGCATACCACTTTCCCCTCTTGCATCAAGACTCCACCAAGTCTTTTCTTGCAAGCATTTGTACATACCGCAAAATCTTTATCTGGATCTAAAATCTTTAGAACTGGAGCATTTGTAAGAAACTACTTCAACTGCTGAAAACTATCTGCACATTCCCATGTCTATTCAATTTTTTTTCTTTTTCTTTGCAAATATATAATAGGATAGGCAATCCATGAGAAGTTCCTGATGAACCTCCTATAGTAACCTGCTAATCCCATAAATGATTTGAACTCATCCACATTCTTAGGTGTTTCCCACTTCATGATACATCTAATATTTTTTGGGCCCACTTCTATACCTTCCCTGTAAATAACATTCCCCAATAAATTAATTCCCTTCTTAAATAAATTTCACTTACTAAGTTTGGCATACAATTGATGCTTTCTCAACACTCTTAACACCATTGCTAGATGTTATGCATGCTCTTCCTCATTCTTAGAATATATCTATTTGTCATTAATTAATATTATCACAAAACTATCCAGGTAAGGACACAACACACTATTCATCAAACAAATGAAAATAACTGGAGCATTATTCATGTATAAATTTGGTATAAATTTCAACTGCTTAAGATTTCAAACTGAAAAACAGGAGACACAATTTTACCCTACTATTTTGCAGAATATAAATCACAATTTAGAACAACATGCAAAGACATGAAACAAGAAAAAGCACAAGTACACAGTGATTTCTAGGGTAACCCAACTAGGAAATACCCCTCAATCCTCTTTGCATTAATCAATTGAATAGAGAAAATATTACAATTTCTTGCCCTCGCTCTAAGCACAACTTGCAAAAGAATAATTGTTCTCTCCACTGAATGAGACCCTCTAGACAAAACTTAGCCACTTTATACCTCCTCTAGGCTCTTATTTCCTTGCGCAATTTAGAGCAAATTCCATCTCCTAAACACTAGGAAAGGTCCCTATTTCTTTGCACTATTCTCAAGGATTGATCCACTGCCTACATGCAAAATTCTGTACAATCCACTAGTATACAAATATTTTTACATTAGCATTAATTCCTCCATTCCAACTGTGAATTTAGAATTCCATGCATGCATGAGATATTTATGGTTGATTGATTAGTTAACAGATAAATCTTTAAGTTAGACTATTGTCTCACTACACAATTGACCTTCAACTGAATCTATCAATAGTTGGAGGCAATTTAATTGAGTACAACTGAAAATAACTGAACTAGATTGCTAAAACTTAGAAATAAACACATGAATCACTAAAATCCAAGCCTCTAACTCAAGTTTACTAAGCTAACTAGTACACAAGGGCCATGTAACACAAGTTAACTGCCACCAAGTTGTCTTGTTGATGTGGAAATTCAATTTACTCAATTTGACTAAGGCTAAAGTCAAATTGATCCTTTCTTGCTACAATTTCTAACAGTCCCTCTCAGAAAGAAAGGGATTTTTCACCATACCTATCCAACACCTATGGAATTCACTATAGCACTACCTCTCACTGTTCTTGTTTCTACTAAGAAGCATAAAAAAAACATTGAATCAACTATGTCTTTGTAATTGTCTACCGGGAAGACTGCACTGATGTTGAATCTGCACTATGCCTCTTGCACTGGTATCAACACTCATCTATGCTCTTTGGTGTATGAATCCACACTAATCCTTCTGCTATTGAACACTATGGGCCCCTGTACCAAGGTAATGATCCATGAGGAAAGTATACTACAACCGCTCTCATATGGATCCTGCCAAATTCTTAACAACTTTGGGGTTAAGGCTTGACATCACCCCACCTCACTCCTGGAGGTATAGCTGCATGCATGAAAAAATATGATGTACTCATACTACTTCTACCACTTCTCCATGGTTTCTTCCACACTGCTATTGCAACTAATGCAATAATGAGTTTGATCTTACTAGATCTTGAAGTACTAGCTTCCATAGGGATGTTGCCTCTGAAATTAGACTCCCTCTAAGTTTCGATATCCCTATGGGAAATATATATACTCCTCTATCTACCATTATTAATGATCACATCTCATTTTTGTGTCACTAAACATTGGATTATAGATCTGCCCACTAGCAACCTTCTAACTCCATTAAGAAGTCCGCACATATGGTCTTCTCGATCTGCCCTAAAATAGGGATCCATAACTCTACCTCCTAACAACTCATTAGTTCGTTGAAATACATTCTCCTGAATTTGAAGAAAATATGCTACATTGAAGCAGAAAATTTGAAATTCTTGAGGGATAAGTTCCAAATACTAGTTGTAATGTGATTTCAGGGCTCTAATACGATGTAGAAATTTGATAGAAATTGCAACTGCTCAAGATTTCAAACTGAAAAAAAGAGACGTTATTATACTCTACTATCTTGCGGAATGTAAATCACAATTTAGAAAAACATGCAAAGATATGCAACAAGTAAAACGACAAGAAAAGAGTGATTTCTAGGGGATCCCAACTAGGAAAAACACCTCAAGCCTCTTTGAATTATTCAGTTGAATAGATAAACTATTACAATTTCTTGCTCCATATCTGAGCACAACCCAAAAAGAATAATAATTCTCTACTGAATGATACCTTCTAGCCAACACTTAGCCACATTATGACTCCTCCAGCTTCCTATTTCCTTATGCAATTCTGAGCAAATTCCATATCCTAAACAACATGAAAGGTCCCTATTTCCCTACAAAATTTCTAAGGATTGATCAACTTCCTATATGAAAACTTATGTACAGTCCACTACTATACAAATAATTTTACATTAGCCTTAATTCCTCCACTCCAGCTGTGTTGGTTAGCCTATTGCTTCATTTGATTATGATCTTGATGTAGAATATCTTTGAGATGAACGATCATGGTGGCACGGGTCTGGAGGAGCTGATCAAATGGATATACTTTGGAATATCTGTGTATATAAGAAGTTAGTGAAGGTGGGAGTTTGCCATACATTGCATCATAGGGCATCATCTTGGTGGCTTCATGATAGTTAGAATTATACCACCATTCAGCTAAAGGAAACCGTTGTACCCATTGATGTTATTTGTATAATGTTAAGCACCACAAATAGGTCTCCAAACATTTGTTGACAACTTATGTTCGACCATCAATCTGGGGATAATAGGCTATGCTCATTTGGAGGTGTGTGCCCTATCTCTTGAAAATTTCCTACCAAAAATCACTGGTGAATGTGGGGTGTCGATTAGACACAATTGAAGTTGGAATGCCATGGATTTTGAATATTTGGTCCATGAAAACCTAAGCCACCAATGTTGGGGTAAATGGGTGCGAGAGAGCATATGAGCATATTTTGAAAATTTGTCAACAACCACCATGATGATGGATTTATTTCCTGACTTTGGGAGATGGATAATGAAATCCATAGAAATATTTGTCCAGAAATAAGCAGGGAGTGGAAATGGTTACAAGGTGCTCGGTAACTTGATCGTTTCTCCTTTGTTGTGCTAACATACTTCACATTTAGGTACAAAAATAAGAATGTCATGCTTCATGCAGGTCCACAAGAAAGAGCGACGTGTGTGTGCATAAGTCTTTTGAATTCCTGAATATCCAAAATGGGAGAGGATCGCAAATCTTCTAAGGTGTGGGGTTTGAGGGTGGAGCTTGAGGCCAACACCATCATATCCTTATAGTGGAGAACCTCATCCTTCCAAGAGTAATCCTCTGAGGAATTAGGATATACTATTAATTTGTAAATGAGATGGGACATATAAGGATGGGAGAACCATTTGTGATAGGCTTCTTCAATCCAATTTGGTATGGGTAGAGAGAGGGATAAGATTGTGCCTCATCCTCAAACTAGCACGATAAGGAATCAACCACTACATTGCCATGCCCCCTCTTGAAAATAATCTCATAATCATAGCCCAACATTTTTGCAAGCAATTCAGTTTGTTATGGTGATGATAAATGCTGCTCTAGAAAATATTTTAGGCTATGATGGTTAGTGCGGATTTGGAAATAAAATAAGTATGGTTACTAAGTGTCTACTGCATGTAATATAGCCATCATTTCTTTCTCATATGTAGATTGACCTAGATGTTTTCCATTGATTTATTAACTGGTCAAAGCTAGTGGTCTACCTTCCTACATTAATATTGAGCCAATTCCTATACCTGAAGCATCACATTCAATCACAAAAGATTCGGTGAAGTTTGGTAAGGTCAATACTAGAGTGAAGCACATGTCCTGTTTGAGAGCTAAGAAGGACTGTTGAGCTGCATCACTCTAGAGAAATGAATTCATCAAAAGAATATAGGTGACGAGTTTGATAATGCACCCATAATTGTGGACAAATTTTATATTGTAGCTCGTGAGACCCAATAAACCCCACAAACTCTTCAATATTTTTGTTTGGGGCTAATATTGCATTACCTGAATATTTTTCGGATCAACCCTCACTCCATCACGACCCACAATGTGTTCCAAATACTCTACTTCTTCGATGCCAAAGGAGCACTTGGATAATTTGACAAAGAATTTTTGATCTTGGAGAAATTGCAATATCTAGTCAACATGCTGAAGGTGTTTGTCCCATGTTATACTGTAGATGAGAATGTCATCGAAAATGACCAGGATAAAGTTTATGAGATAGGGTTTCAGAAGGTGGTTCATGAGGCTCTAAAAAGTGGATGGAGCACTACAGAGACCAAATGGCATGGCCAAGAATTCATAATGGCCTTCATGAGTGTGGAAGGTTGTCTTGGGAATGTCAACTTCCTCCATGCGTATTTGGTGATAGCCTGAGCAAAGGTCTAGATTGGTAAAACATTTAGAACCATGCAATTCATTAAGCATATCATCAAATAGTGTAATAGAAAAATTTTCCTTGATAGTGATCTTTTTAAGGGCCCTAAAGTTGGGACACATGTGCCACTCTCCATGTTTCTTTAGAACCATGACCACCGGAGATGAATAAGGGTTGGTATTGGGACGAATAACACTAGCTTTGAGGGGTTCCTTAATGATTCTTTAAATTTCATTCTTTTGTGCAAAAGGATATCGATATGGAGAGACATTTGGCAGCTGGGCACTCAAGAGAAAAGGAATTTTATGATCATGTTCACCCATAAAGGGTGGGAGCCCCTTAGGTTTGTCAAAGACCCACTAGTGGTGATCTAATACCTGTTGTATATCAGGATGATTATGAGGAGGGTGGATTCAATGGTCTGGATGGAATTAAATTGGGCTACTACCCCATGATGGTAGTTTTTAAAAATATTCCCCATTTAGTGTGTGCTGATGATAGTAGGAGAACCTACATGGAGTCCCCTCAATGAATGAGTGTGGTCATTCTACTTAAAGCTCATATATAACTCTTAGAAATCCATTGTGATAAGTCCTAGTGTGCATAGCCATTCAACACCAAGGAAAATGTCACAACCACCCATTTCAATGGAAAACATGTGGGTTTTTAGGTGATAATCCCCCATATAGCTTATTATTTTCAGAACGTCTTTCACATTTCATGGTCCCCCCATTAGCAATAAGGACTTGGAAATTATATACCAACCGTACAAAACAATGAACAACTTCTGCTACTCTCTTATGGACAAATATATTCATGCTATCACTATTAATCAACACCACTACTGGTCGATGTTTATTAAAACCTCAAATTTTGAGTTTCTGGGCAAAGAAATTCCAGCCAAGGCATGTAGTGATATAACTGGATCATCTGGCATAGGTGTGAGATCATTTTCTGAGTCAGTTTGGGGTTCACCTACTTCTTCCTCAGGCACTTCAATGGATGGAGCTTCATCAACTAAGTTGTTTTTAGTAGCATCAATTTGAAAGAATTTTGGTTCCTTGCATTTATGTTCATTGTTTCCTTCTTTTGGTTCCTTGTTTCCTTCTTTTGGACATTTTTGCTTACGACATCTTTTCAACCTTAAGTGATTGGGTGGGGGCCATAGCTTGGGTGGGATGTGCCTTTGTAACAAATTTTGGATGATTGGACTGGGCATTTATGGTGACTTCTATGTCTAAGGCCTTGTGACATGTGTCCAACCAAGTAGATGGGTGATGCATTCAAACATTGGCTTAGATGGCTTATTTTAGACCATTGATGAAACATTCCAAGTAAAAGGCATCTCCTAATCATTTAGTTATGATCGCCAATTGTTAATAATATGCATTGTAGTCCCTTACTGTACTTGTTTTCCTAAAGTTAGTGAGAAGACCCAAAAAGTGATATTCCCAATCAAAGTAGTCACAAATGGATTTTGAAAACATGTTCCAAGTTGGCCTTTATGGATAACATTTCTGATGCCACTTCCACCACTTCCATCTCTCTTGGTCCAAGTAAAGGGCTCCCACATGTATTTTAGTTCCATCTTCCTAGATATTGTTAAGGTGGAAATATTTTTTCATTTGTTCCACTCATACTGCGGGGTTAGAGCCCTCAAATTCATGCATGTCCAGCTTGGGTTTCTAGTGGTTCAAATATTGGTGATCCCCATGGAAATGAACGTGATGACTAGATTCTCCTTCTATGTGTGCATCAACGCTATGTTATTTCCACATGGGTTCATGAGGCATCTGTATAACTTCCATAACTTGAGATATCATACCGAGCATACACTAGCCCTGGTCAAATTTTGAGCTTAATTAAGAATAATATGATTGGAAAGAGGGCAAGCTCAAGATTCTAGTGATGTGGGTCACTTGAAGCTATGTCAGGAAAAATTTGGGACTGCCTACAAATTGGGGCTTACAAGTGAATGGTACCATGACGACCAGCTCATCATCTTGAATATTATGGGTTAGGTATCTTGAAAGTGTCCTGAGATGACCCAAGCTATTTTTTTTACTTCCAAAGGAGACTTACTCCCAGTTGATCAATACTACAATGCTTGAATTCTAGAAATATTGATATGAAATATCCTATGAAAATCAGGCCTGGACTGTAGTAATAGAAACCCAAAGGTCTTGGTACTGCAGAATGTGTTGTGAAAATATGATTCAGACTATCGAGGCTAAAACCCTAAATGCACAAAGAGTTTGATTTGCGCTGTGAAACCCCAACTAATGAATCTGATATGTATGACAACGATAGAACCCAAACTATTGGATCTGAACTAGACAACGACAGTAACAACTCAACAATTGAATCCGATCTAGAAGAAAAGGTAAGGGGAGGTATTTAGATAATTGAGGGAACTATGGTCTCAAAGGAGTGCTAGGTGCTACGAATCGTAATATATGCATGTGTCCAATAATAGTACTTGACCGAATCCTTCTGGTTGCTAACTAAGGAGGATCAAATGTACCCTTAACCGTACTACCCGACTATCATATTGTATGCATAATTAATATCCGTGAGTGTTGGTCTCAGTGTATTGTAGTAGAAAGATGGCCAACAACTTATCTAAGGTTAATTTTCAAGTTACCCTAGGGTGGCTTTTGATATACCCAAGGGTACGTGGAAATGTAGTCCGTGTGCAGTTCTATCTAATGCACTACTACTTGAAGGGGTACCTACAAGGGTTACAATGGATTCCAACAAGTGTGACCAAATCTTGTAGCTCCTACATTCATGCCTCCCCAAATACGAAAGTTTATGTGCTCAACAATAGATCTCATGGTTTAAAGACGTTGGAGCACGTCTCTAGCCTAAAAATAATTCTAATAAAATTAGAGGTACAACTGGCCCTGGAAAGTGCTTTGATATGAATTATTATGCACTTGAACCGTGAGAAAACCATAATACCATAAATATGAAATGATATAGCCCAAAACATACAAATATCACATGAAATGAGATAGAAAACAAATATATTTATTATTCAGAAGCAGGATACAATCTTCACTTGCCTCTTCGAGGGGGCAACCTCCAATACAGCATAGCTCAATTATAATAAGACTTGATACCTCTTCCCTTGATATCTAAGGTTATTTATAGATTTATGACATCTAAAACCCTAACTACTAGTGGTCCCTTGCATAACACGAACTAGCCACTTTATTTATTAACTATGGCTTGTTTATAACTAATTGTGGTCCCCTTTCTATAATGCGGGTCAACCACTTACAATTATTATTAATGTGGATAACCAATTATAGGATTTATTGACTCAAATAACTAACTATGACTCCGACGAGGCTTATTACATGAATAAGTGAGTTAGGGGTGGACACTAAAATCAACTTAATAGAAAATTCCACTTCACTATGAGGCAATAACTCTGAGATCTTTGCTGGAAATACATCCTAAAAATACTGCAAAAACAGACACCTTTTCAAGAATTATAAGTTCTCAACATCCTTCCCTTTGTCACTGGAAATGTGAATTGTAAACAATACACACCCTTTCCTGCTACTTCACTTTCCCTGCATAGTTGTAACCATTCTCATTGATGTAGGCTTCTTCTTAGCCTACAATATTTTCTTCCCTCCATCGTCATCCAAGCACTCAATAGCCTTATCATAGAAATCATCCTACGAAGGTACAATCAATCCATGCCCAAAATCATGTTGTATGATCCCAATGGAAACACATTCACAAGTGTTTATGTAGGCATACGATTCAATTCAAATACACAAGATCTCACCCAATGTTGAACTCTCTTCTTGGTCCCTGTTGCCAGTTGCACCAACCAAGATTTTTCACGCACTTCTTTATTCAAGCCACATTTATCCAACATGTTAGGACTAACATAACTATAATTAGATCCATGATCAATCAAATAGAAAAAACTTAAGCATAAAGCTTACCTTCCATCTTGATAATAGATTCATGATGATTAACCTACTTATTATCCAATGCTGCATAAATCGAAGGAATGCTTTGTCCAACATCCCCAACTGTTTGTGCCTCCTGAGCACTGTAAATATGAGGTGTGCCACCCTGATGTTGTGGACAATCTCTCCTATGATGATCCTTGCCACAATTCCAACACCACAAAGGGTTCCTTCCATCACCCTTGTTCTGCTCCTCAGACTGAAATCCTTGTCCTTTGTCAACTGCATTGAACTTCCTTTATGGCATTGTGTTCTCCTTGTTACCTACATCGTGAGTTCTTCCTCTCTTCTTATCACACTTTCCATTAGTTTGGTAATTTCCTTTCTAGCCTTGCTTAGGTTCCAAATTATTCTTATACTACTCATAACAATGCATCAACTTCTCAATGACTTCCTACAATGACCGATGTTCATCATAATCAACCTGATATACAAATGCAAATGGAAATCCACTAATGAATCTTTGAACCTTCGTCTTTTCATCCTTAAAATATGGAACATATCTAAAAACTCATGAAACTTAGTCATATATTCTTTGTTTGTTGTAGATCCCATCTTAAACTAATAGAACTATTTATCCTTACCATCATAGTATCTCTCTAACAAGTACTTATTCATGAAAATTCTCTTGAATTAATGCCAACTCAACTCCTTTATCTTGATAACTCTGACAAACTTCACATCATTCCAACAAATATCTAATTTCCCTTTGAGACTTCAAATAAATATCTCGGCCTTCATGCTCTTTTTATAATCATGCAACTCAAAGAACTTCTTCATCCCAAGCAGCCACGCTTTTGCATGTTTTGGTTTCTTCAAATCTCCATCAAAGGTAGGAGGCTTGGATTTGTTAAACTAATCCGACAAGTACTACTTCTAAATTTTCCTATAAGGATGATAATAGTGGGACCATCTTATATATCTGATCCAAAACTACAATAGAAACCATAACCACTACCTCTCATGTTAGATGTATCCATCCATATATGACCTCTAACTATGTCATCCTTGTCTAACTTGTGCCATCCATGAGAATTTCTACCATATGCCCAATTTGTCCTTACCTCCTATTCATAACTAATCCATGATTATCCATGTATCTGCAATTTTGGTAAACTTTGAAAGATCACTGCATTAATTTCTTCTTTCTTTTCGTGAGTACTAGTAGGCCTTTCATGTGCCAGAATGATCTTGTCATTATCTGCTTCACAACTTTTTGTTTCTGCCTTTAAACTTCTCAAGGTATCTACTATGTCATGAGAGTACTCATCTCTTTTTTTTTCATCTGATCTATAAGGAGATTCATGTGAACTGTAATCGACCATCTTGCTTGTCATCTATGATATTATTCCTGCAAACATACCATGTTAGATAAACCAAATATAAATATGATCAAACATACCTTAGTGAAGTTCAGGGGATGCTATCTCATCTGCATAATAAATTCAGATTATCACTATATATATATTATATATATATATATATATATTATTATTATCAATTGTCTCAACATCAACGTCATAGCGACACAAGACCACAATAGTGACAATTACAATGCATGCATAACTAACATATCGAAAACTAACATGCATGCATAACAATCATACCTAGCCCATCTAGCCCAAGTCTTAACCTGGAAGCTTTGATACAACCCTATAACCAACACACCCCATATTTACCCACTTTAACCTACTCACTAGGGTAAACACGAAGATGTGAGTTACTACGTGAGACCCAATTTCAAAGATGCACTTATGGAAAATTGGGTCCATATGTACAGAACTCGTTGCAACCACCTAGTGACACATGATCATTGTTATCAACCCAGCTTGACCCAATATTATTTCTTTGAAGTTTAATCTCCTTAAAATTTAACATAAATTTTCTATTTTTGGCAATTTTTCAGGTTCTAAACTTCCAAGACCATTTAGAGGGCCTAAATGATATTTCCATGGAAAATAGAGAAATTTGAAAAGTGTAAGCAAACTTTTCTAATTTTTTCTCGATCTCCTTGTGGAGATATTCCAAACAAGGTATTATGATAATCAAATGGAGATTGTATGCCAAATTTATGACCCTAGGAAGTTGGAGGTCCAAATTACTCATTTATACAAGCACTTTGTGTACATAATGCCTATAGGTTATAAATACATATTTGCTCATTAATTCAATAAAATCACCTGAAAATCACTGAGAAGGCCCTGTTTACTCTCCACATAGCTGCAACACTACTTATTATTCCATACGTTCATTAACCGATTAATAGCTAAATAGCTCATGACAAGAACCATAGAAGATACACATCATATGAACAACATATAACTAGAAAATAACTACCATATAAGCCATGGAAACCCAACCATAATATAACCAACATAATGCCAACAAAGTCAGGGACTTCCATGTACCACCCGACTATAAATTAGGTTGAACCAAATCTCTCTTTTAGCTAATCACCCCCGTGCCATATTCCAAGAGTGAATCTGGGATCCCTTGGAATAAACTAAAAAAAAACAAAATAGGGCTTCTAGAGGCCAAACCACCTCAAACCTCAACCAATGATTCCAACTCATGCTCGAACATCACTAACACCAACTAGATCAGTCTGTACCCAAGTTGTCCAGGGCTCTAGGAATTAGTTACTCAACCCATAACCTTCTAGGACTCCAGAGTGTTTTTCCAACCTAGATCTAGAGAATATTAAATCAACCCACCAAGGGCTCTAAAGTGTTTGTCCCAACCTAGGCTCCAAGGCTAGTAACTCAACTCAAGGATTTCCAGGGCTTCTAGAGAGTTTGTTCCAACCCACAACCATAAGGAATAATGAGAACCAACCAGAAAACCATCAAATGGAAAAAATGATAACACCATGGTTATTCAGGAAATGGAAAGGGAAGGCTAAAACCACTGTCAATTTTGGAAACACTTCTTGCCAATGACAACACATAACCAAATAATCACATGCATAGACCATGCATCTATAAATTGCCAAGGAAAACACACATGCAACTTGTTACCTACAAATCAATGCAATTGTAGTTGTTGATCCAACTTTTCCCATTCACTTTCTTTCTTTCCTTTTCCCTTCTTTCTCGAAATCCAAGTCAATACTAGAATTCTCCAAGAATGCTCTGTAATGCCCCACTTAAATCTTATCCATCAAATTTTGTTAATGTTTGCATTATCTGAAAATATTGAGAAATATTGGTCTAATACAAAATTCATGATTCTATTGTTCGAATTCCCAACTTACCTTCTTAAATTGAATCTTAGGTAGGATATGGTCTCCCTCCTTTATTTCAAATAAGATATATATTCATCTCACATTCCCCAATGTACCCTCACATTTACTAGGGAGAAGACATGGTCCTCCCCAACTCATTATCAATATATATATATATATATATATATAATATTATTATATATATATATCTCACATTCCCAATGTACCCTCACATTTAATATAGGGAGAATACATGGTCCCTCTTCGAAATTCATTATTATATATATATAATATATATATATAATATATAATATATATATATATATATATTATATATATATCACATTCCAAATGTACTTTCAGATTTACTTGGGAGAAGACTTGGTCCTCTCCCATTAATCTCCCAATTTTATATTCATGTCACATTTCCAAATGCACTCCCAGCTTTACTTGGGAGAAGAGAAGTCAAATGTAAGGATGGATGAGAAGTTAATGACATTAATGAGGGGTAGTTGAGATGGAGAAGAAAGGGAGGGTATAGAAAGGGAAGGGGGAAGGGAGAAAAAGGGTTGTTGGGTCTTGCTTATGATTGTGGGGTTGGTTTCGATTTTGGGATTTGTTGTGATTTTGGAGACCTTAGGAACCTCTAGAGGTTTCTTGGGTTGTTGAGAGGAGGGAAATATTGTTCATCTTGGTCTAGATCATTCATCTTGGACACACACACTACATCTCGTTGGACTTGGTCTCAGAGGGCTAGGGAACCTGTGGAGGTTTCTTAGGCTAGGGATTGTTTCCTAGTTGGCTGGGAGGTAAATCTAGTTGGGTCCATCAAGAGGAGAGTTTAATAGGAGCAGCAGGACAAAGGCATCTCCACCAGCCACCGGTATAGGTATTCCTCCATAGATTACTCATGTAAATTTTATTAGAATGAAATATTCACCATAAGTTATAAGGATTAGAATGTAAATGGTAAAATTTTATTTGTTTAAAAGTCTTGTAAGTAAATAAACTATTGCCTCTTATTGCATTTAAATTCTTCAGAAATAGATCTATTAGCAGATCCTAGGATAAGGATCTTACACATGGTATTATAGCTTTGGTTAAAATCTGGACCCAAAGCCCACTAAACCCCAAATACTACTAGAAGGAGGGCTTGAGCCTCCAAACTTGTAGCTGTTAAGCTGTTATGGTTAACAACCTTTACCCATCAAAGAATCTTAATTTTGGTGCTCAGCAACCCCATTAGGGCATCTTAATTTTGGTGCATGTAATATTAAATAAATGAAATAAAGGGCCAACTTATTGATCCTCCTAATAATTGTCATAATGTTCGAAAGAAAAAACATGAAAATTCCTATTTTATTAAACAACAACAATCTTAACCTTAGCTCTGTTTTAAGGACCGACCTTAATACTATTTAATGATAAAAAACAATGAGATATACAGTATCAATTTTTTATCTTTCTTGAACGAGGGTTAAGATGAATGTTAAATACATCTTATATACATCAATTCAGAACATTGGAAAAAAATTACATTTCAAGCTTTCCCACTGAGCAGTGGAAAAACAATAAATAGTAAAATAACATTTTAAGCTTCATGATTATGGCATGTAATGATGATGCGTCGGCTAAGAGTGTTCTTAAGTATTAATCCATGTATCATTTGCAAATCTGTGTTTGTTTCTTTGACATGAAAAGAAATAGACTCTTCTCTAGGAAATTATATTTGTATGCAACAGATTCTCTTCAGTATTGATCCATGTATCATTTGCAAATCTTTGTTTGTTTCTTTGACATGAAAGGAAATATACTCTTCTCTAGGAAATTATATTTGTATGCAGCAGATTCTCTTCTGACTAGTGTTATCGTTTAATATAATATACCTCAATACTTCACCCTATTAACTCTGTTGCCAAAAATTCAATTTATATGTCACGAGCAATAAGACTTCTTGGCATGTATTTTTCTATGAAGTAGATTCTCTGCTGACTAGTGTCATCTCTTGATATCATATACCTCAATAATTCATCGAGTCAAATTTGTTGCCACAAATTCAATATACCTATTACAAGCAAGAATATTTCATGGCATGCATTTTTCTATAAAGAAGATTTCCTGCTCACTCGTGTCATCTCTTGATATAATATACCTAGCTACTTCACCATGTCAACTCTACTTCTAGAAATTTAATTTATAAGTCACAGGAAAGAAGATTTCATAACATGTATTTGTATATGGGAAAAATTCAAAAGACCCTATGGAAGTTTACGACTAGCACCTAAAACCTGAATGTTCAAGGGGTATTTGACTATCAACCATCCAATTAATGTTTGCACTCGAGAGGAGAACAATATCCAGGACAACTTAGTATTGAAGTGTAAGTAAATAAGAAACGGGGATCATTATTAATTTATTAGGCTCCCTATTCTCAGTAATGAGAAATATGATCTGCACCTCCATGACATCAATCAGTTTTCCATCCTTGCTCTATTGGCTTATATTAGCCCTTCCTTGCTTAATTAGACTAAATGTTGTTGGAGAATGGAATACAAGTCAACCATAAAATACAGTTCCTTTCCATGAAGTGAATTGTTCTAGACCTGGTTTTTAAGAATCATAGTCAACTATCCACTTATACTTACCTAACTTTTATTGTTAAACTATTCACAAGCTGAGAATTATCTAGATTTCCAAAGCAATTTAAATACATGTATCATGGAAAAGACAATCCATGTATTTATTACAAATTCGGAAATTCGATAAAAAACCAACCAATCTGGTTTGTATCGGTGCTAAGCCAATTTAAAATTTTAAAGAGAGAGCATAGAATTTTCTTCAGAGCTGGTTATCCTAAGGTCAATTTCATTAACAATATTTTTCATTGTAAGTGGTAACTAAATTGTATTATTATAAACTAATTACCCGCTGAAATATAGCCTAAGCTACAATGACTAAATTCTCATTTCAGAGTTACCAATTACTCATGATTCTGCATCTAGACGAAAAAATTTAAAATGGAACATTACGTAAATAGAGTCTGGATATGAACCTGGCAAACCTCAAGGAAAGCAAATTTCCTTCTCTTGAAAATCAGGTTTTGAAAGTATAGCAGTTTTCAGATCCTGGGATACTCATTCCATAGAATGTTGACAATAACCTACTATATTAATAACTACTCTATTATAAAATTTGATTCAACGTGCATCTTCAGGTGTAATGTGGACAAAGAGAGTTTGGTAAAATATATTGTGCCAAGCACAAGGCCAAATGTTGAATTCTCAAGGAATAGAGCATGAGGTCAGTGGAAAACACCAACCCATAGGATTCTCCAATCTCTAGTAAAGCCCCGACTCAGCTTCAGGTTGTACTTTGGATTTGTCATCAATTACTTCTCCCTTCGATGATAGTCACTTTGCCATGCAATAAGCATATTTCCACTCTCATTGCATCACCTGGCCTGAACATGGAAACTTCCTGACAAATCAGTGCACACCTTCCACTGCCCCTTTTCTGTGCGGTTATGTTCCTTTTAGGCTGTCTCTACATAGTTGTAAACACAACAATGTGTACCTTGCTTCACACAGTTGTCCACCTTGAAACTGCAAAATTTTTAGGTCAACACAACTTTCTACCATAGAGTCCAACACAATTGCTTAATTTTCACACTTAGTTGTTACTGCATGGATTTCACGCAGGCTTAAATACTGGTTTCACACAAGCTTGGTGATTAGCTTCTTACAATTTCAATTTCTCGGATTACATCATAATTGTTCATTTTTCACAAAATTATACCATTTATTCATGTATTTTGGTTCACAACCAATACTTCATAAATTATGGATCTAACTTAATATGTCCAGGATTTCATCTGTCTTCATCTAAAAGCAAATTAATATAGGTAAATATTATTTCAAGATTTCATTATTATAGGCTCTTGAATAAAATCCCTATGAAATCAAATCATGTGTATTAGAAAAGATCTAAGACAAGACTTGTTTCATTAAGCTTGCGAAGTTGTGTACCATGCTGAATTTGGCTTATTATTGGTTGATCTCATAAGGATAAACTTCGCTGATGAATTTTAAATGCAACTTGAAACCTCTTCAAAGTTCACTGTTCAAACATAACTATGCACATTTGGAAATATACCTAGGGAAATATTGTACATGAGTATAAAAATCTGCCAACTGCCTTTTGTATCTTAACAACCGCTGGGTCCCCTATATTTTGGCATACAAAAATTCGAACATGAGGCTTAATTAACCCTACTGTTTTGCCATGATCCAATGCAATCTTTAGTACAGACTCATTCATTGCATTAATTGATTCAACCTACAATATGATAAGTTAAAAGAAAGTTAAAGCTTCTCCATCCTTGATCCCACCGAAATCTAGAAATGTAAAGAAAAATAGCGTATTGCACAAAAAGTTAAAAACTAGTAGTTCTAACTTCTCAAAGTAATCCACAACAAAAATGAACTTTATAACAAATAGTAATATAACAAGCAACATAAGCTTAAAATAGAATTTATTTAGATCAACCTTCTAAATTGTGGACTTCTTTTTTTCAAGATGCATCTGGGTGGGGAATATATGGCTATAGCCTATACCATTCTATTGCATTGCATTCAAACCCATATAGTGGACTTGCAAGCCATAAATGAATAATTACTATTGTAGGTTGACTAGCTGTGCATTCAGGGAGAATTTAGTTATAGAAATTTGCATAGCAAACAATAGCCCAACAAACAGAAATTAGGTGTTGGTAGGTAGGTGAAAATGCACACAACACTTAAACAGAGCACCAACAATGTTTTTAACCAGTGATCTAGCCTATAACATGTTCTAAAGTTTAAATTTTTGGTAACTTGGCATAACTTGAATTGATCTATTGCTTAGTGTTCTCTATGGACTATCTAGAGTGTGGTAGAAAATGCTATAAATAGTGCTAATAAGTCTTAGATATCATGCTGATTTTGAGCAAATCAAAATGGTGAGGATGCGAAGGAACCAAGGGCCTGGAGAGTCTTCACAAGGACCTCCTTCAAATAACCCATTACCTTCACCAGAATTGGCTCTCATCCTGTGTTCCCTGGAAGAAATTAATGAAACCTTAAGAGGGTGCCAAACAAATGAAATGGAAGGGGAACACCCTCCATCAGGGTTAGGGAACCCCAAGGGATCTAGATACTATGATAGGAGACCTCTAGTTGAGGACATTACTAGGGAGCTCCAGAAGATTAAGCTCCCAGAGTTTGCAAGGGGTCATGCCAGTGAGCATACAGAACCCTGGTTAGGAGGAATGGGAAGTTGTTTGCACTAAGGGATTATAATTCCAACTCCAAAGCCAAAATAGCAATATTCCAACTCAGAGATAGTGCTATGAATTGGTGGGTTAACTTAGAGCGTCAAATACACCTCACTCCAGACACAGTCACTTGGGAATTATTTGAGGAGAGGTTCAAGAAGAAGTACCTGCTAGTGTATTATGAAGAACAACAGGTAGGAACCTTCCATGCCCTGATACAGGGAGGTCTTACTGTAGAAGAATATGAAATTCGATCTATGGAATTGGTCAAGTATGTCTCCTACATGGATATTGACTAGCGCCAAGCAAATCGTTTTATGTATGGATTGAGACCTAATATTAGGGCAATGGTGCGGGTGTGGAAACCATCCTTAGTTGCAAAAGCTCTAGAATGGGCTCATTATGTCAAATAACACTTAGGCTTAAAGGGTGAAGGCAGGGCCATCTTTCCATGTCAAACAAGGTTTATAGGAAGGCCCCTCGTACCTTCAAAAGGAGAGGAATTCTGAGGCCACCACCATATGGAAACATGGTTATGCCTAGAACACTGAAAATAGGGATTTCAATGGTTTATAGTGCAGCTTCACCCACAACTTCTAGGGCGCGTAAAAATCAAAGTCATACGTGAGGAGCAGCATGTGGGGGCAGGGGTTCTAGGGGAAGAAAATATTTCCAAAGAACTCCACAACATTCAGTTCAAGGTCCACCATGCATCACTTGTTGGGGATGTAGAGGACCTCATTACCAGCGAGACTGCCCTGAGTTTTAAACTAGTAACAATAGAAGAGAGGGAAATAACCAATGGGGAGAGCAGGTAGCCAACACCGAATCTATGTAGCAGTTGACAACCAACAAGTTGAATATCGCTCTGCCATGGTAGAAACCATAGGTATGATAAACAAAGTAAAAGTTAAAATTTTGTTTGACTTCAGTGCTATAGATAGTTTTTTTTCACTAGTTGCATTAGAAAAATGTGGGTTGGCAGCCTATCAGCACGATGAATTTAAACACGTTGAGATGGCTTCTAGAATAAAACAAGAAGTAGGGCCTAGCATTGACTAACGTCAGGTAAACCTCGAGGTGTGTATGACTAAGTTGAAGGCATACGTCATGACATTGGGGATGTATGACGTAATTATTGGAATGGACTGGCTAGAAGTTCATCAAGCTTTTGTAAACTATTTCAAGATGAAGGTGATCTGTTTAGATGATGAAGGTAGGCAAATTTGAGATTTTTGGAATCAAGAGGGGAGTGTCCCTATGATTCATATCCACGACAAAGGTAAAAGTTTGTCTCATAAAAGGTTGCAAAATATATTTGTTCAAGGCTATAAGTGACCAGAAAGGACCTTCCCTAGATCAGCATTCAGTTTTGACAGAATTCAAGGATGTTTTTCCTAAGGAATTTCCTAGATTACCTCCTGTAAGAGAGATTAATTTCACCATTGATTTGAAACTAGGGCAGAACCAATATCTAAGACACCCTATAGGATGACAGCTATAGAGATTTATGAGTTGAAGATGCAGTTAAAGGAGCTCTTAGACTTGGGATCGATCAGACCTAGTATTTCACCTTGGGGTGCACCAATAATTTTTGTCAAGAAGAAGGATGGTTCCTTGCAGCTATGCATAGATTATAGAGTCTTAAATAGAGCCATGATAAAGAATAGGTATCCAATACCTCAAATAGATGACTTATTTGATCAAATGAAGCGAGCAACGGTCTTCTCAAAAATTGATCTATGATTTGGGTACCACCAATTGAGGATAAAGGAGGAGGATATCTCAAAAACTGCATTTCGAACTCGGTTTGGGCACTATGAATTTGTAGTTGTTCCATTTGTTTTAACCAATGCACCAACAATATTCATGAGCCTCATGAATGGGGTGTTCAGGAAGTATTTGGACTAATTCATGAAAGTCTTCCTTGATGACATTCTTATATATTCCAAGAATGAAAAGGAGCATGAAAATCATGTAAGGGTGGTATTGACTTGTTTAAGGGAAAATCAATTGTATGGAAAATTGTCAAAATGTTCCTTCTTTCAGAAGAAAGTCCATTACCTTGGGCACATCATTTGAGGAGAAGGGATTTCAGCTAACCCAAAAAAGGTGAAGGCCATAATGGATTGGCTAGTACCAAAAAATGCCCATGAGGTACGTAGTTTTATGGGGCTAGCTGGGTATTATCCCAGGTTTGTGAAAGGGATTTCAAGGATTGCAAAACCCATCACCACATTACAGCAAAAGGGGGTTAGGTATGAATGGACAAATTAATGTTACATTGCTTTCACAGAGCTGAAGAGGTTACTAACTAGTGCACCAGTCCTTCAAGTACTAGACATGAGAAAAGACTTCATTGTTTGCGCCGATGCTTCGGCGCAAGAATTGGGTGTAGTATTGATGCAAGAAGGTAGAGTAATAGCTTACGCTTCTAGAAAATTGAAGAAGCATGAAGAGTTATATGCTACCCACGACTTAGAATTGACAGCAGTGATGTTATCCTTGAAGCTATGGAGACACTACCTCATTGGGAGAAGATTTGAGTTAAGAATGGATCATCAAAGCCTGAAGCATCTCTTCACTCAAAGGGATTTGAATGCCAGACAAAGGAAATGGAGCGAATTCATGAGTGAGTATGATTTTGAAATCTCATACATCAAGGGAAAGGAGAACGTAGTGGTGGATGCACTAAGCAGGAGGCCATGAACCTTCTCCCTAGTAGCCTTAAAGATAAACTTAAGGGAGCGGATATTGGAGAAACTCTTTGAAGATAGTTGGTATCTAAAAGTCATCTCAGCCATCCATAATGGGAAACAGATAGAACCAAAGTTTGAAGGATATGTCCTTGAACCAGATGGGCTATTGAGATTCCAAGGGAGAATGTACGTACGTAAGGGAGGGGGTATAAGAGAAACCGTCCTTGGAGAGTCTCATAGAGCACTCTATTGTGCACATCCTGGGGTAAAGAAGATGTATGCAGACACAAGGAAGCTCTTATTTTGGGCATGCATGAAGCATGACATAGTCTAGTTTGTCGCCAAATGTATTGAATGTCAGCGAGTGAAGGCTGATCATCGCCATCCAGCAGGACTCCTACAACCTCATGACATCCCTACATCTAAATGGGAAGTAATTTCCATGGATTTTGTGGTGGGTTTTCCACTCACTTCCCAGAGGCATAATGATATATTGGTTATAGTTGATAAATTGACCAAAAGTGCCCATTTCATCCCAGTAAGGGACACCTATAATGTTATGGATGTGGCAAGGGTGTTTGTCAATGAAGTTATTCGACTACATGGATTGCCCACAAAGATCATTTTTGATAGAGACTCCCAATTTACATCTAGGTTTTGGACAAGTTTTCAGTCAGCATTAGGGACTCAGTTGAACCTGAGCACTGAATATCATCCAGAAACAGATGGGCGGACTGAAAGAGTAAATCAGGTTCTAGAGGACATGCTTAGGATGTATGTCATGGATAATCAGACTTAGTGAGAAAGGTAATTACCATTGGTAGAGTTTTCCTATAATAATAGTTATCACAGTTCAATCAAGATGCCTCCTTATCAAGATCTATATGGAAGGCCTTGTAGGACGTCGTTGAGTTGGGAAAAGTTGGAGGACCGAGTGATAGTTGGCCCAGAATTAGTTCAAGAAATGGAGGAACAAGTAAAGCAGGTTCGACAAAGGTTAAAGGAAGCATAGGATAGACAAAAGATTTATGCTGATTCACATAGGATTGATCGCAGTTATGAAGTAGGGGACCAAGTTCTTATTTGTATCCGACCCAACAAAAGCACCATCCAATTTGGGAAGGGGATGAAATTGTCACCTTGGTTCGTAGGAACTTTTAGGATCAAAGAGAAGATTGGACTAGTTGCCTATCATCTTGTATTGCTGCCCCATTTGCAAAAAATCATGATGTTTTTCTTGTATCTATTTTATGACATTATGTTTCTGATGAATCTCGCAAACTAGATTGGTAGGAATTGCAGGTCTCGGACATGGGGACTGTAATGGTAGAACCATTACGCATATTGGATCATAGGGTTTGACAGCTCAGACGTCACATGGTGGACCAAGTTAATGTCTAGAGGGACAAGTATAGCCTAGGATCTGTTACCTGGGAGGATGCAGAGACTATGCGTTGTGACTGCCCCTCACTTTTTGAGCATCTGTGATGCCTATTTTTGACTTAGACAACTACCTATGTTAAGGTTCTATTTTGCAATTCCATGTTATTTATTTATGAACATTATGTAATATTGATGCATTTGGCTTGAAACATAAAACTACTTATATGAATCAATTGATAAATTTGATATTGATGATGGAAATGGTTGATGTATGGCCTACATTATGACTCACTTACTGATGGATTATCTAGTGCGTAACTTATCAGAATTATTTTGGTTCATGTATAGCTCAAGTGGATATGATTTATTTTAATGAATGACTTAGTGAATTTATGATTTACTTCCAATGAGAATTACCAGATTGAGACATGGAGACTAGACTTAATAATGTGATGATTATATGTCTTATTGTTATATAAATGCATGAATGAGAGCTAACCCGCAGGGGAAAAAGAGTTGTATGATAGTTGAGATCTACTCTTCCATTGAGGGAAGGAAGAGACATCTCATGAGAAAGGTATAATGTACATCATTCTACTACATTTGGTATATAATTGATATGCACTCTTATGACATGAGTAAAATGCAAATGACAGGTGGCAAGACGACCTGACTGGATTATTCGATGACAAGTCCAACTCACTCTGTAGTGTGGTCCGTATTAGGGTGCTGACCCTAGTTCTGAAGGAGGGGTGGAGACATTTCCCACCATGTATCCTCTGAAACCTGGAATCGTGGGAGGGTAGTGGTGGACATGCTCCCCTAGAGGTGTGATGACAATTTCTAGTTGACTGTTGGGGAAGTTAGGTCAACATAGTCGACGCTTCCACCCTGTCGGTTTTATCAGTGGTTAGTATGGCCATTGCCACTGATAAATCAACAGAGAATGGATAGGGCGGGAACCAAAGTAGGCCACGATGGATAGGGGGATATAGATCAGTTGGAGACTCTTGATGGGAAGTAATGTCATTGTTTGACTTATCAAAGTTTAATGCTATAACTCTCTCTGATTTGCTATGCTTTCAAACTCCTTATATCTTTTCACTCTAACTTCGGGATGAAGTTTTCTGAAGGAGGGGTGTATGTAATGCCCGACTTAAATCTTATCTTTCAAATTTTGTTAATGTTTACATTATCTGAAAATATTAAGAAATATTGGTCTAATATAAAATTCATGATTTCTATTATTCAAATTCCCAACTTACCTTCTCAAATTGAATCTTAGGTAGGATATGGTCTTCTTCCATTATTTCAAATAATATATATATTAATCTCACATTCCCCAATGTACCCTCACATTTACTAGGAAGAAGACATGGTCCTCTCAAACTCATTATCAATATATATATATAT
>APFE031742494.1:0-10397 GCA_000404065.3 Pinus taeda | reverse complement strand
AATGAGCTCACTATTGAAGGTGGAGGGGGTGAATCCGTAGCGATAGGAATTCTAAATCTTTTCAATTCTTTTCCAATTACTGATTCACACACATACAATAACCTATTAGAAGATCATATGAAATAAAAAAATAAACAACTCAACAAATAATAAATCTAAATTTACAGCTACACCAAAATCATCACGTGTGAACCATAAAATCAACCAGATAAACATGCACAAGAGGACACAAGATATTTCTGGTGGAAAACCCTCTCCAAGGAAAAAACCCTGCCGCAATTGCTTTTCTACTGCTCAATAATTTTATTATTCATCAGGAAATTCAATACATAGAAAATACATATGGTTACTATCAGTAAGAACTCTGATCCTCATCTCATGACTCTACATACATCCATCCACTGAAAGCCACATGACTAATGAGTCTCACCCAACTCTGATTGGACTCACGAAGAAATATGATCCTTATCTCATGACTCTATGGTCCTCATCTTCTGGAAGCCACATGACTAATGAGACTCACCCAACTATGATTGTACACATGAACAAATATGTTATTCGTATTGAATTTTTTGGAGCCCCCACTCCACTCTTCTATGTGACCCTAATTTCATTCATTTTCATACTGGAGTCAAGTTGAACTCCTCAACTAGAACAACACAACAACCTCTAGCAAAATAGGCTCAACACAAATACAACAATCACCTTGAAAAATTCTACAACACATCACTCAGTCACTGCAAAAACCCCATCAATAATACATGTTGCATAAAAAAAATATAATATGATGAAAATATAATGAGAAATCATATAGGAAATTATCTACAATCATTCCTTACTCCATCACCATACTATTGCATAAAATTATGGCCGAATCACACTTCTGCTTCCATTTACTACTACTGTAAACTATTGCATATTTCCTACAAAATTCCCTATACAACCTGCACACAGTATTATTATCTCATACACTCTTCCTTACTCACTTAAACATCACAAAAAAAAACAACTCAATACCTTTTTTTTGTATATGCTAAATCATCCTCAATTATCTCCAAGTCGATACCATGGGAAAATACCATAATTATGCATATACCTAGTACGCCTGTACCATGGTAATCTACAAACAAATACAAAAGAAAAATACCATAGTTAGGTCAATACCTAGGACACCTGTACCATGTAAATCTCCAAGTCAATACCACAGGTAAATACCCTGGTTTTTCCAATACCACGTACCCTTGTACCATGGTAATATCTAAGTCAATACCATAGGTGAATACCATTTTTATGCCAGTACCACTGATCCCTGTACCATGGTAATCTCCAAGTTAGTACCATAGGTAAATACCATGGTTATGCTAATGCCACAGACACCTGTACCATGGTAATCTCCAAGTCAATACCATGGGTAAATACCATGGTTATTGAAATACCATAGACTCCTATACCATGGTAATCTCCAAAATAATATCATGGTTATGTCAATACCAAGACTATCTACAACAGGGTAATATCACATGCCAACCTAATCTACACACATACCAATACCATGGTAGTGATAATACCAATAATAATTGTACCATGGTAATACTCTACTCAAGAAATATGAAAGATTCACAACGAAACCAAAGAAAATGCTGAAACATAACTCAAAATAACTAAACTCCAAAACATATGATATAGACCAAGACAAATCACCTACAACAATAAAGCATTTGCAACCAGTGGCACAAACCAACATATCCATCTATAACAAGCCACAAACCATAGATCAAAGCTCAAACTACCTGGAACACAATCACTTGCAATACATGCCTAGGTTGACATCAATGCTAACCATCAATCACTGCAACCAGCAATTGCACCAACAACTACACCATCAATGCCAACATGGGATATTACCATGTATGAAATAGAAAAAAATCTAAATAATCAGGAAGATAATCAGGCTCTACACCCAACAATCTCCCTCTTGGAGTCTGATTATATCAACTCCATCACTGCTTCACTTGTTAGAAAATGCCTCCAATTGGAACTAGTTATTTCTCATGTTCAAAATCATACTTAAATACCAATTGAAATTGAGAAAAAACTCAATTTCTCCTTGGTTACAACCTTAGTTAACATATTTTCAAGATTCTGATTAGTGTGTATCTTTTCTGGCTTCAACTGCCCATCTTCCAAAACTGACCGCATGAAATGGTACTTGAGATATATATGTTTAGTCTTAGAATGAAATGATGAGTTATTTGCAAGATGAATGGAAGTCTTGCTATCAATGTATAATCTGCCCATCTCTTTCTTCTTTGCCAATATATCCATAAAGCTTTATAATGAAATCATTTCCTTGCTAGCCTCTATAGCAACAACATACTCTGCTTTTGTTGTTGAAACTTAAACAATGCTTTACATTTTTGAAACCCAACTTACTTTTGTTCCACCTATAGTAAACACATACCTTGTGGTGCTCCTCTTGTTATCTTTATCACTTTCCATGTATGCATCAACATACCCATGTAGAACAATGTTTAAACATCCAAAATATAATGCTTAATTAGTGGTACCTCTAAAATACGGAAGAATCAACTTCACTACCATCCAATTATCTTTTACTTGATTGTTCATATACCTCCTCACAATTCCCACTGCATGTGCAGTATCAAGCCTCGTGCACAACATTGCATACATTAAACTTCCAAGTACTGGTGCATATGGAACTTCAGACATATAACCCATCTCTTGTTAGGTATTGGGACACATATCCTTAGTTAGTTTGAAATGGCTAGCCAAAGGTGTACTATCTAGTTTTTCATTCTGCATATTAAATATTTCCAAGTCCTTTTCTATGTACTCACTCCGAGACAACCTTAATTTGTGTTTTTTTCCTATCTCTAGTTATTCTCATACCAAGGATTTGTTTTCCAACACCAAAATCCTTCATTACAAATTAATTTTCCAATTTCCTTTGAGCATATTTATTTCCTGCATGTTAGCCCCTGCAACAAGAATGTCATCTAAATAAAATAGCAATATAATATAGCTACCATCTTTTTCTTTTTAATATAAACACAATAGTTAGAGTGACATCTATTATAACCTTGTTTAGACATAAACCTGCCAAATTTTAGATACCATTGCCTTGTATCCTATTTTAAACTATGCAAACTCATATTTAATTTGCACACTAATTTCTCCTACCCTTTGACCTCATACCCTTGTGGTTGTTGCATATAGATTTCTTCCTCCCCATGGAGAAAGGTTGTCTTTACATCTAACTTATCAAGATGAAAATATTCTTCTACCGCTAGACTTAAAATAGTTATGATTGAAGTCATTTTAACAATAGGAGAAAATATTTCATCAAATTATATATCTTTATTTTTTGCAAACACCTTCACCACAAGTCTAGCTGTATACCTATGTTTTCCTCCATATTCTTCTTTCAACCTATAAACCCATTTATTCTACAGTGTTGTTTTACTTGTAGGCAACTTGACTAAGTCCTAAGTTTAGTTATGTATCAAGGATTTCATCTCTTCTTTCATGTCTTTCTTCCCCTTATTCCTGGTTTCTACCTTTCTTCATATCCTTGTGGTTCACCAAGGAAAGTCAACAATACATAAAATAATGAAGGAGAATATCATTTAGGGGGTCTACTTAACCTTGTAGATATTCTAACAGCACTAGTAGAATTTTGAGGTGCTTGTTACTACTATTATTCTTCTTGTTGTTGCTACTATTGATCATTATGATTTCCTTGCACCTTTGAATTCACTTTTCCTATGATCTCGACAAGCACTATGTATTTTCAGTTTTATTTTTCCTATTTCTTTCTCTACAACTAATCTTTGTACAAAACCCTTTCATTGGATACGACATCTCCACTCCTTATTGTTTTATGGTTTTCATAATCATATAAGTGATAACCAAATTATTAACACCATATTCAATGAAGGTACACTTCTTTGATTTTTCCTCAAGCTTTGTTCCCTTTTCATTAATAATGTGGAAAAAAGATTCACAACCGAAAGGATTTAGAGATGATTAGTTTACCTTTTTACTTGTCCATGCCCACTTTGGAATATTGCCATCCAAGGAAATTGAAGGCCCCCTATTTATTAGATAAATAATAGTATCTACAACATCTGCCAAAATCGTAAAGGAAATCCTACATGCAATCTCATGCACCTTGAATTCTCCATGATTGTCATGTTCATCCTTTTTGACACACCATTTTCTTCTTGTGTTCTTGGAATTGTCTTTTATCTTTGAATTCCATGCTTTCAACAATAATTATAAAAATATTTGTTGTAGTATTCATCTCCATTATCAAATCTAAGACACTTTAACTTATTTGTTGTCTCATTATCAACCAAATCTTTCTATTTGTTAAAATTATCAAATACATCATATTTATTATGAATACAATAAATCCAAGTTTTCCTAGTTCCATCATCATTAGAAGTAACATAATAGTAAGATCCACCAAGAGATGATACCTGAGCAGGTCCCCATACATTTGTATGCAAAATATTTATTTTTTTTCTCTTCTTTTTTTTCCCATCTGTAAGAAATTTGACTCTCCTTTGTTTTCCATTAACACAATTATCATAGAGATCAAAATCAACATGCTTCAAACCTGGAAACATATTTCTTGAGTGAATAATTTTCATCCTTGTTTTATGGATAAATTGAAAGGATAAAATACCAAGTGAAAAAAAATGACCAGAAAAGCAGATGGTGATGATGGAATAAGAAAACCAAGGCTCATCTTATAGAAACAGACTGATAAAAAGAGGCAATCACAAGGGATAAAGTGTGGAATCCTTCCACAGTAAAGCTAGAAATGTTAAAAAGAAGAGGACAAGGGACTCAAATTCTAGGTCATGGCAGGTTAGAAGGATGGATTGGATTTTGAAAATATAATAAAAATGACCGCATGGATACCCAGACAACAAAAAGATGCTATACTAGGGTATCCATGATTAGCCAGGTTATACCATCAAGCTATGACATCCATAAGAGGGAGTGATAATGTCACAATTTGATGAGGTTATACCTAAGGTAGAACAATGGAACTAATGTATTCTCATGTATTTATAAGCACAAGAAAGAACAAATACTAAGCTCAGAATGGGTTTCATTTTTTAGACAAGTTTGAAACAAAGAAAAACTATGCTTGAGTGTGGTTTGATTTTACACAAACTTGAAACAGAGGGAAAATATGCTTGAGATAAATACATTCCCCCAACATAATGGTAGAGGCATGCCCTCCCAACTTTGTTTCGTCGATGAACTCTTGTCATGGAATTAGATAGTATTTCTTACTGATAGAAATATGTTCACCAGGAAGGAAGGAAGAGGATCATGTGATATGTGTGGATGACATGAAGGTGATGCAAAAAATAATTATGCTCATAGGTTTGTTTTATTTTTATGTGAGCTTTAAACATAGAAGAAAATATGCCTATGATGACCAGTTTCATTTTCTAATGAGCTTGAAACAATAAAATAATTATGCTCATAACACCTTGTTTCATTTTTTAACAAGCTTGACACAAGAAAAGGAACTCTACTCATGGAACCTTGTTATATTGATCATAGCTCCCCATAGGCTGAGGCTCTGGAAGGAATACATATTGAGGGCTTGATCATGGATTCCAAGAGGCTTTGATCAGATGGAAGAAAAATACTCTTAAAGGAATGCATATCGATGGATCCATTGGGGGTATAAATATTAGGGTCCAATTCTCATAGTAAATAATTTTCTATACACCTACATGATCTAGGTTAGAAGAAGTTGAGAAAATAGTGAGAGACTCTTCTTCGTTGGTAGGTGTAGGCATGGAAAAAGTTTCCACATAACTAGGAACATTTAAAGAAGTTGTATGGTTGGTAGAAAAATTAGGAGCAACAAAAGAAAGCTAATCAACAGTCACAAATTTTCCATCATGTGAAAATAAATCACTCGAAAGAGTGTGGACACAATGATATTCATAAAATTAACATAGCCACACCCAAAGAGAAAATTGAAATCCAAGGGGAATTAAACTACCATAAGATCAATATAGATAATTTTCCCTTCCAAATTAATAGGAAGTTGAGGAAGGATACCTAAAGGTTCACTGGTTGTTCTGTTGAAAGCCAACATATTCTGAGCAACGGATACAAGATGAGGATAACCTATAGCTTTCCAAGAACTCAAGGATAGAATGCTAACATAAGCATCCTCATCTATAACATTGTGATATAAATTCTTATTAGAAGGATTCACCATGACATGGAATGATATGCAATAAGGAAGATGAGTCTTTATAATTTTATTCCAAACAAAGGCACTCACATGATTAGTTGGAGGGGTTTCCGTAGGAACGAGATAAATAACCTTGTGTTCAACATGATTTGAAGAAATAAAAATAACTTGAGGGGTATGAAATTTAATCTCAAATGAAGATGGAATCGGGTAAACTACTTTCTCAACCAATGGTTGGTTAGTAAAGGATTCATGGGATTCATACTCAGGGAGAGTGGGATTAATTTCAGATGGAGTTGGATCAATCATTCCATCAACTAATGGAGGATTAGGAGAAATATTTCGGTAGCCAGTTGGAAGTTGTTGAGAAATAGTAAGATTTTCCAACAATTTAAATGCTTCATCCATGTAAGGGAAAAGGTGAATTAGATTATTCCCTTCACACAACCTGTTGGAAATAATACAGAGACGGGGGGGGGGGGGGGGGGGGGGGGGGGGGGGGGGCGCGTACAGTATTATCTAGTCAACAATTATTCATTTCAAACCCAGACATATGAAGCTACTTCCAAGTAGAGAAAAACCGCGTATATATGCAACTACAGATAAGGAAACCCACGTATACCATGCAGACTTATAATTTAATATATTCTACAAATGTTGAACATTAATCTGTACATCAAAATCATATAAACAATAACTAGGAACAATAAAATAGAGCAGAAGACAATCACACACAAGAACACAAGATATAAGGTGGAAACCCAATGTGGGTGAAAACCACTTGTTGCAATATGTCTCTATCTTTTCAATTAGAAACTTATTTTTACAATGATTCTGTACTGGTACAGTCCTTTACCAGTACGCAGGCTGCAACCTGCAGAGAGCTACAACCCTCTCTTTTCTTCCAGGGATCACGTTTCATAAATTTTCAGATTGGATCCATGAATATCAATCAATCATCAAACAATATCTTTCTCACCAATTAGTACTGAATCAAATAAACACTTCTCCGACTGCTGTACCCAAAACATAATAACAGTAATCACACACCAATTATGAACCCAGAACACTATAGCTAAACATCAAAAGTAGCTAAAACATAATTCAAGAGACGTACACTACTTCACTATTCAGAAACATGCGTTCATACGCTTTTGCGTCGTGACCAACCTGCATATACGCTTCTTTCACTTGCAAAAATTGCGTGTATACGCTTCTACGTCCAGACCAATCAGCATATATGCCTCTTTCACTTGCAGAAACTCCGTGTATACGCGCCTTAGCTTCACTAAACCTGCATACAGGTCTATAAAGGATAATTCACTCTTTCAATCATTCAAACATTAGTTAACCCAGATTATTAGATTTATAGATCAAGCGTGCGCCACATATCATAGATCAAAATCATACAGAGATACCACTATTCAAGCTTTAAGATTTTGACCCATCAAGAGAACTTATCCTTCCTTTTTGCGCTCAGGTTCTTCATTCAGATCCAGATCTGCACCATAACCCAATCACAGTATTCCAGATCTAGCACTTTGTCAGATATTCAATAATTCAGACATTCCTTTCCAAATGATCCCCTTCCTCTTTTATACCCTTAGGACTTTCACAATACCACGGTCCAGAAACCATAAAAATTCAAAACCATGGACCCAATACTTGGGATCAACACTTATGACGAGATACCATGGCCCAAAACCATAGGTTCAAATACCAAGGACTAAGTACCACGGACCAAAAATAAGTTCTCCCACATGTACGCGCTTTTCCTTGCATGAAAGTGTCTGTATATGCATACGCACCTTGGGAACGTCCAACTCGCATGTATACGCGTGATCGTCAAAGTGAACCTGCGTATATATCTTTTTCTTCTTTCTGAGTTCCTGAACTGTGATCTGACACCAGAGTGAGTTGCCATCAAGGACAACACTTCTGCCATAGCGCCAAACCTATGCCAGAATTCCAACAATATCCCCCTTTGGACTTGATGGCAACCCCAATATCCTCAAATTCATTCTCCCCCTTTGTCATCAAGGGCAAAGGGTTGTGCTCCCCTTGAGTACATGTTGAAATCTCTGCTTTGTTGTGCTAACCAAGATCCCCCTAACTTGTAGGCAAGATCTAGCAAAAGATGTTCTTGAAGAAAAACCATGACTTATACATCATAAAAGACCTTCCTATCACCAACAGACTCTATAAATACATCCATCACCCAACCAAGTGGGGATACACCAGAAATTTACATAAGACAACCAAGTATATTACATCATTCATCCCAGGCATAGTGGGGGAACCAAAATAGGCCATTACATGACCTTGACAATAAACGATATACATGACATAAATACAAAATAGCAAGACTTATGAAAGTCACTAATAACTGATATCAACAGCATCTGTCAATCACTCTTCAGATCAGTAACCATATTTTCCTTTTGTTCTCCTTCTACCGCTGATCCACCTGAACCCAAAATACCTTGTGTACTTGAACCAAAAGCTTCTAATGTAATGCCAACAATGCATTATCAGAAGTTTATTTGCTCCCCCTGAACCTGTGCTAGATGGTCTTTGTCAGACCCATATCAGACTTTCTTCAACCAGAGTCTGTCCTCACTGATTTCCTTCAAACCATCATATACGCGACTGTATCTGCATAAACCAGTGTATGTACGCAGATCCTCCTCATGCAACTTGGGTACAACCATATTTCTTTGAAACAGGCAGGTTTCAACAGCAAGATGATGCATCAACTACCCCCAGCTTCTGTATGAGGTATTCAAATGTCTCCCTAGGTAGTGGTTTGGTGAAAATATCAGCAACTTGTTCCTTGGAGGGAACATATTCCAATTTGACCTTTTGTTCCAACACTTGTTCCCAGAGAAAATGATACTTGATCGGGAAAGGTGCTTGGTCAATGAATGCAATGACTGGGTTCTTTGAAATGCCGATGGCACTGTATTATCACATAAGATGGAGATAGGTGGAGTACAAGTGATTTGAAAATCCTGCAAAGTTTTCATCATCCAAAGGAGATGTGTGCAACAAGATGCAGCAGCCACATATTCTGCTTCAGCTGTAGATAAAGCAATCAAACTCTATTTCTTGCTGGACCAAGATACTAATCTGGAACCCATAAAGAATGCACCACCACTAGTGCTTTTCCTGTCATCCACACTTCCAGCCCAATCTGCATCTGTATAAGCATGAAGAGTGAGATCTGTATCTCTAGGATACCATAGGCCATAGTTTTGAGTTCCTTGAAGATACTTGGAAATTCTCTTTACTGTCTGAAGATGATTTTTCTTAGGATTTTCCTGAAATCTACCAACCATTCCCACTGCATGCATGATGTCCAATCGGGTACCTGTTAAATAGAGAAAACTTCCAATCATGGATCTATAGGTTGGTTGATGCACTGTTGTTGATTCATCATTTGCACTGAGGCTGCATCCTGTAACCATAGGGGTACATACATGTTTCGAATCTTCCATGCCATACTTCTTCAAAATCTGCTTGAGGTACTTGGTTTGAGATAAAAAGACACCACCTTCATTTTGTTGGATCTGTAATCCAAGAAATTATGTCAGTTCTCCAAGCAAGGACATTTCGAATTCTTTCTGCATTACCAAGGCAAAGTTCTGACTCATGGCTTCTTCATTGCTGCCAAAGATGATATCATCAGCATACACAACAGGTATTAGCAATTTGTTATTTTCAATTTTTATATAAGATTGCTATCTGTTGATCCTTTTGAGAAACCTTGTTGATGAAGATATTTATCCAAACGATAATACCAAGCCCTTGGAGCTTGTTTAAGACCATAGAGAGCCTTCTTAAGTTTGCATACAAGTTTTGGATCATTTCCAAGGATGAATCCATCTAGTTGCTCAATATAAACTTCTTCTTCTAAGTCTCCATTCAGAAAAGCTGATTTCATGTCCATTTGAAATACTTTGAACTTCGGAAAGCTTGAGAGAGCAAGGAACATTCGGATGGCCTCAAGTCTAGCAACTGGAGCAAATGTTTCTTCAAAGTCGATTCCTTCTTGTTGAGCATACCCTTTACAAACAAGTTTGGCTTTGTTTCTAATAACTTCCCCATTTTCATTCAACTTGTTTTTGAATATCCATTTTGT
>APFE031742492.1:0-10174 GCA_000404065.3 Pinus taeda | reverse complement strand
CAAACACTACCTGAATTGATCATTCATCCCGCCAAACTCAAACAAAAAACCATGTGCATAATAACTAGCCTAAAATCATTTCCTAAACAAAGCTAAATCCCGAAGAGAGAGCCCTCTCTGACTGCTGGTAGGCTAGGACCGGCAGTCCAAAGGTTGGTCTGTGGTTACCTCGGCCGTATCCCTGAAGGAGCCAAGGGACAACCTGAGTGTTAACATAATGGCGACTCCACTAGGGACCTGAATCATTTTGCTCATCACTGTAAACCCCGCTTTCTGGAGAAAGTGCTCCTTTTCTTCAGAGCTTTTCATGTTTAGTTCTGATCTTCGATGGTGGACAGAGATCAGGCACTCCAAAGTAAAGGCATCCACCTGGCGACTCCACTTCATTTTCACTCAAGACTCCACTGAGGAGCGAACCAATTCGACAACCAAATAGTCCATATTCCAAAGCATTATCAGCAAGACAGGATGACTGGGTTCGTGGAAGATCTTTCATTTGGTAAAGATTTAGATGTATTCAGGGAGAGTTTATCAAAATTTGAGCTTGATGAAGAATTTTTCAAATTGATGTTGTTAAAAACAGCAGGAGGCTCGCATAACCTTTTTCTTGATTTAGTTGTTGAAAGATATGAAAATGAAATTGAATTCTTGCAATCTCAAATCCAGTCATATCATTTTCGTGATCCTGAAGCATTTCTTCAAAATCTTCCTTCCCCAAGTCATGAGGAAAGAGTACTACCTTCTGACTTACAGATTGAGGATAATTATGTTTATGTTTTCAAGGCAAAGACTGAAGATTTAGTTGCAGGGCTTATTGCCAAAGAGGCAAATCTTTCATCCAACCAAGAAGGCCCAGAAGAAGCTATCCCACATGATGTTTTTATTGATCCTATATCAGACTACATGGAACTGCTTCTTAACTCACGTTCTTTAGCATGTTTTCTCCGTGAGGACCAAATATATCAGCAGTGGCCTTTCTATACCACAATTTTGATCATAGGGGCACATGACCGAATAGTGCTTCCAAGTTCATTAACAATCAGTGAGCCAGTTCATCTCTTTTTTCAGTTGCTTAAGTGGCTGCACTGGTTATTTCACTTCACCTGACGGAAAAGTAAGTGCTGGTTAGGGTAGGTAGGTAGGATTAATAAGGAAGCCGGCAAAGGGAATTTTGCAGAGAACAGCATCAAAGACCAAGGCATACTGACCTGCTGTTCTTGACTTTTCTCAAGGAAAAGCCATCCCCAAGTGGAGCCACTGTTAGCCTCCTGCTCATAGCAGGTATTCACCTTTCGTGATCGACATATGTACAGGCCAAATATGTCATGCTTTGCTTACAGCAATGTTCCATATTTGAAATTTGCTACTGTGGCAAAAAGGTAAAAATTCAGGTTTAGGATCTGTATTTACAACATCTGAGTTGCTTGATCTTGTGGAGAATGTAGGGTCCGTCAATGATCTATCAGGAAAAGCCAGACTGTTTCTTGTTCTGCCAGTTGAAATTGTGGATGCTTTCATCGTTATTTGGATTTTTTACTTCTTTGTCTAAAAACAGTGGAGAAACTTCAGGCAAGGAGGTCGCTTGCTAAGCTAGACATTTACAGGAAATTCACTAATGCATTGGCAGTTGATGTATTTGTTTATGTGGCATGGATTGGATATGAGCAAATGACTATGCCACCAGCTTGGGAGCTGCTGCAACATGGATCCTGTGAATATTCAAACGTGGGTGCTGCCAAGATTTCCAGTACCTTTTACCATCTGAAAGACCAAGGATCAATGAACTTATTGAAGATTCCATTCTGGAAGCAGAGAATAGCCCTGTTTCACTTACAAATAAAGAAGAAATGTTTTCTGGGCCTGAATTTTTACTTCTGATAAAACTATATGGATGGTGAGAAAGATAAAGATTGCCAGCGATTAAGCAGTGCACAGGCACTAGAAAATGAGATGTTGAATTTTGATAATTCTCAAGCTGTTGTGAATAGTGCTGTGACCGAAGGTGAAACTGCAAATTTACAAAGAGAGTTTGATGCTGCTAGAGAGAGTTTCCAAAACATTCCTACAGCACTGCGTATGATGCCTAAAATGGACCCATGTGGTGTATATGCAAATGACAACCTAAGATTGGATCAACTTGAAGTATATGGATTTGATTATGATTATACATTGATTCATTACAGTGGCAACTTATAAACATTAATCTATGATCTTGCAAAGGAGCATATTGTCAAAAAGCACAGATATCCCGAAAGCTGCTTACAGTTTCAGTATGATCCTGAGTTCCCTATAAGAGGGCTATTTTATGACAAAAAGAATGGATGTTTATTGAAGTTGGACTTTTTCCACAATATCGAACCTGATGGATGCTACTATGGGCGCCGTAAGATGAGCAGGGAAGAACTTGAACGCATTTATGGAAGCAGGCATATAAGCAGAGATTATGCTTCGAATCTTGTTGGTCTTATGGACTTGTTTTGCTTTAGTGAGGCATGCCTTATATCAAACATTATTCAGCATTTTGTTGATGCAAGGTTGGACTTTGATGCATGTTATGTTCTTGAGGATGTGAAGCGTGCAATTGGGTACGTTCATCAAAGTGGGCTTGTTCATAGAACAATTCTTGCAGGGCCAGATAAATATTTGGTGAAGAATGCTGCAGTGTTGAAATTCTTGAGGACACTAAGAGAAAGGGGGAAGAAACTCTTTTTATTGACAAATTCACCATTCTATTTTGTAGATAGAGGGATGCGCTATATGTTCCAGGATTTTGGACTTAATGGGGATTCAAAGACCAGATATATGATGTTTATCGATGCCTTCCACCAGAGCTTTAGGTTGTGCTGATATCAGCAACTTTGCCACATGAGATTTTGGAGATTACAAACAAATTCATGACCGATCCTGTAAGAATCCTTGTCAAACATGATGAATTGACACTGGAGGGCATCAAACAATTTTTTGTGGCTGTCGAAAGAGAGGAGTGGAAGTTTGACACGCTATGTGATCTATATGATACACTTACTATTACTCAGGCTGTCATATTTTGCAATACCAAAAGAAAGGTTGATTGGTTGACAGAAAAGATGCGAAGCAATAATTTCACTGTGTCTTCTATGCATGGAGACATGCCACAAAAAGAACGTGATGCAATTATGGCAGAATTTCGTGCAGGCACAACCCGTGTTTTAATCACAACAGATGTTTGGGCTCGTGGTCTTGATGTTCAGCAGGTTTCCTTGGTGATAAACTATGATCTTCCCAACAATCGTGAACTTTACATTCATAGAATTGGTCGCTCAGGTCGTTTCGGTCGAAAGGGTGTTGCAATAAATTTTGTTCGAAATGATGATATTAGGATACTAAGAGATATTGAGCAGTATTACAGTACTCAGATAGATGAAATGCCCATGAATGTGGCGGATCTGATCTAAATAATGCAATAATTCCAGCATGTAATATTAGCTACAACAAGGGTCCTGATGCCTGCTTAATTAGGACATGTTAAACTTCCCCTGTATTTGCAGTAGCTGTGCTACATTTGCTTCAAAGAATGTTTTGTAGTGGCAAGCAGAGTGTCTCTCGGTGTTGTGCCTGCCAGATCTTTTGGCTACTGAAGCTTCACGATTGCAACCGCAGGAAAAGGGAAACACCGAGTTCTTAGGGACAGCTATCGATCTCTGGCGAGCTATCTTGTGTTGAGGGTAGATTTGCGGGCGCTGGAAACAAAGGGCAGGGAAGGATTCTCCAATACCAGAGGCGTGGAATAAAGCGGAGAACAGAAGGACATCCAAGCCACCGCCTCAATCCAAAAAGACGAAGATTATTTTATGGAACCGCCTAAACAATACTGACAAAGGATTCCTGGGCAGTTATTACACAGTTATGACCATGAGGCCAGCGCACAGCTCCAGGACCACCGTTCAACCATTTTGAGGCTGCTCTCTCATACGCAGCCTTCACTTGCATAACTTCAGTTGCCAGCTGCCCCAGAACACCTGTTTAGATATTTTATGCATTCATTACCAGCACAACTTAGCATTTAAAAACTTTATTGCTGTAGATATCTTTGGACCTGTCTAGTTAGATATGTTTTCAGTAATGTTTTCTTAACTTGACAGCGGCTCAAGGGCCAGCATGTAAATTTGCCTATTTAAACAACGTTGTTCGTTGTTCAAAGGGTGAGAGATGTCTTGATCGTTAAACTCATTTGAGGTTTGCTGTGTACGCTCCAAGAAATTCAATGAACAGAGCTTGCTGGAACATGTGTGTTTGGACTGTTTAAATGTGTGTTTGATGGCTGAAGAACCAGATTGCAGAATTCTCGTGTTTCCTCATGGACTAATAAGTTTTCTCATCTCTTTCTACAGTTGCTATGTTTTCTATATCGTATTTGTGTCGTGATCTAAACTTGCAGGAAGAAAGAATAGTTCAGATCTCACTTAGCTGTGCTCGGCCCTCAATTCCTGCTTTGTCTCAATGTTTTCTTTCTAAACTAGCCTATAATATGAATTCCTCTTAGGCTCATGTTCGCACTAGTTTCCTCCGTATATGAATATTGTTGTAGGAATTTCTTAATTGCTCCTATAGGATATTCATTCACGTTCCCTCTGTTAGCACGAATGAAAATTACTTAGCTGTCTTTCATTCCTTGCATCTGTTTCATCCTCATTCAAACCTGATATTATTCCTTGTGCAACTATCCTGCTCTGTAGTCTCTTCTTTGCCAAAGAAAACACATTCTTCAGTCCACATCCTTGACTCCATGCCCAATGTTGTAAACCTTTTGCGCTTTGCATGCCAAACACTACCTGAATTGATCATTCATCCCGCCAAACTCAAACAAAAAACCATGTGCATAATAACTAGCCTAAAATCATTTCCTAAACAAAGCTAAATCCCGAAGAGAGAGCCCTCTCTGACTGCTGGTAGGCTAGGACCGGCAGTCCAAAGGTTGGTCTGTGGTTACCTCGGCCGTATCCCTGAAGGAGCCAAGGGACAACCTGAGTGTTAACATAATGGCGACTCCACTAGGGACCTGAATCATTTTGCTCATCACTGTAAACCCCGCTTTCTGGAGAAAGTGCTCCTTTTCTTAAGAGCTTTTCATGTTTAGTTCTGATCTTCGATGGTGGACAGAGATCAGGCACTCCAAAGTAAAGGCATCCACCTGGCGACTCCACTTCATTTTCACTCAAGACTCCACTGAGGAACGAACCAATTCGACAACCAAATAGTCCATATTCCAAAGCATTATCAGCAAGACAGGATGACTGGGTTCGTGGAAGATCTTTCATTTGGTAAAGATTTAGATGTATTCAGGGAGAGTTTATCAAAATTTGAGCTTGACGAAGAATTTTTCAAATTGATGTTGTTAAAAACAGCAGGAGGCTCGCATAACCTTTTTCTTGATTTAGTTGTTGAAAGATATGAAAATGAAATTGAATTCTTGCAATCTCAAATCCAGTCATATCATTTTCGTGATCCTGAAGCATTTCTTCAAAATCTTCCTTCCCCAAGTCATGAGGAAATAGTACTACCTTCTGACTTACAGATTGAGGATAATTATGTTTATGTTTTCAAGGCTAAGACTGAAGATTTAGTTGCAGGGCTTATTGCCAAAGAGGCAAATCTTTCATCCAACCAAGAAGGCCCAGAAGAAGCTATCCCACATGATGTTTTTATTGATCCTATATCAGACTACATGGAACTGCTTCTTAACTCAAGTTCTTTAGCATGTTTTCTCCGTGAGGACCAAATACATCAGCAGTGGCCTTTCTATACCACAATTTTGATCATAGGGGCACATGACCGAATAGTGCTTCCAAGTTCATTAACAATCAGTGAGCCAGTTCATCTCTTTTTTCAGTTGCTTAAGTGGCTGCACTGGTTATTTCACTTCACCTGACGGAAAAGTAAGTGCTGGTTAGGGTAGGTAGGTAGGATTAATAAGGCAGCCGGCAAAGGGAATTTTGCAGAGAACAGCATCAAAGACCAAGGCATACTGACCTGCTGTTCTTGACTTTTCGCAAGGAAAAGCCATCCCCAAGTGGAGCCACTGTTAGCCTCCTGCTCATAGCAGGTATTCACCTTTCGTGATCGACATATGTACAGGCCAAATATGTCATGCTTTGCTTACAGCAATGTTCCATATTTGAAATTTGCTACTGTGGCAAAAAGGTAAAAATTCAGGTTTAGGATCTGTATTTACAACATCTGAGTTGCTTGATCTTGTGGAGAATGTAGGGTCCGTCAATGATCTATCAGGAAAAGCCAGACTGTTTCTTGTTCTGCCAGTTGAAATTGTGGATGCTTTCATCGTTATTTGGATTTTTTACTTCTTTGTCTAAAAACAGTGGAGAAACTTCAGGCAAGGAGGTCGCTTGCTAAGCTAGACATTTACAGGAAATTCACTAACGCATTGGCAGTTGATGTATTTGTTTCTGTGGCATGGATTGGATATGAGCAAATGACTATGCGACCAGCTTGGGAGCTGCTACAACATGGATCCTGTGAATATTCAAACGTGGGTGCTGCCAAGATTTCCAGTACCTTTTACCATCTGAAAGACCAAGGATCAATGAACTTATTGAAGATTCCATTCTGGAAGCAGAGAATAGCCCTGTTTCACTTACAAATAAAGAAGAAATGTTTTCTGGGCCTGAATTTTTACTTCTGATAAAACTATATGGATGGTGAGAAAGATAAAGATTGCCAGCGATTAAGCAGTGCACAGGCACTAGAAAATGAGATGTTGAATTTTGATAATTCTCAAGCTGTTGTGAATAGTGCTGTGACCGAAGGTGAAACTGCAAATTTACAAAGAGAGTTTGATGCTGCTAGAGAGAGTTTCCAAAACATTCCTACAGCACTGCGTATGATGCCTAAAATGGACCCATGTGGTGTATATGCAAATGACAACCTAAGATTGGATCAACTTGAAGTATATGGATTTGATTATGATTATACATTGATTCATTACAGTGGCAACTTATAAACATTAATCTATGATCTTGCAAAGGAGCATATTGTCAAAAAGCACAGATATCCCGAAAGCTGCTTACAATTTCAGTATGATCCTGAGTTCCCTATAAGAGGGCTATTTTATGACAAAAATAGTGGATGTTTATTGAAGTTGGACTTTTTCCACAATATCGAACCTAATGGATGCTACTATGGGCGTCGTAAGATGAGCAGGGAAGAACTTGAACGCATTTATGGAAGCAGGCATATAAGCAGAGATTATGCTTCGAATCTTGTTGGTCTTATGGACTTGTTTTGCTTTAGTGAGGCATGCCTTATATCAGACATTATTCAGCATTTTGTTGATGCAAGGCTGGACTTTGATGCATGTTATGTTCTTGAGGATGTGAAGCGTGCAATTGGGTACGTTCATCAAAGTGGGCTTGTTCATAGAACAATTCTTGCAGGGCCAGATAAATATTTGGTGAAGAAAGCTGCAGTGTTGAAATTCTTGAGGACACTAAGAGAAAGGGGGAAGAAACTCTTTTTATTGACAAATTCACCATTCTATTTTGTAGATAGAGGGATGCGCTATATGTTCCAGGATTTTGGACTTAATGGGGATTCAAAGACCAGATATATGATGTTTATCGATGCCTTCCACCAGAGCTTCAGGTTGTGCTGATATCAGCAACTTTGCCACATGAGATTTTGGAGATTACAAACAAATTCATGACCGATCCTGTAAGAATCCTTGTCAAACATGATGAATTGACACTGGAGGGCATCAAACAATTTTTTGTGGCTGTCGAAAGAGAGGATTGGAAGTTTGACACGCTATGTGATCTATATGATACACTTACTATTACTCAGGCTGTCATATTTTGCAATACCAAAAGAAAGGTTGATTGGCTGACAAAAAAGATGCGAAGCAATAATTTCACTGTGTCTTCTATGCATGGAGACATGCCACAAAAAGAACGTGTTGCAATTATGGCAGAATTTCGTGCAGGCACAACCTATGTTTTAATCACAATAGATGTTTGGGCTCGTGGTCTTAATGTTCAGCAGGTTTCCTTGGTGATAAACTATGATCTTCCCAACAATCGTGAACTTTACATTCATAGAATTGGTCACTCAGGTCGTTTCGGTCGAAAGGGTGTTGCAATAAATTTTGTTCGAAATGATGATATTAGGATACTAAGATATATTGAGCAGTATTACAGTACTCAGATAGATGAAATGCCCATGAATGTGGAGAATCTGATCTAAATAATGCAATAATTCCAGCATGTAATATTAGCTACAACAAGGGTCCTGATGCCTGCTTAATTAGGACATGTTAAACTTCCCCTGTATTTGCAGTAGATGTGCTACATTTGCTTCAAAGAATGTTTTGTAGTGGCAAGCAGAGTGTCTCTCGGTGTTGTGCCTGCCAGATCTTTTGGCTACTGAAGCTTCACGATTGCAACCGCAGGAAAAGGGAAACATCGAGTTCTTAGGGACACCTATCGATCTCTGGCGAGCTATCTTGTGTTGAGGGTAGATTTGCGGGTGCTGGAAACAAAGGGCAGGGAAGGATTCTCCAATACCAGAGGCGTGGAATAAAGCGGAGAACAGAAGGACATCCAAGCCACCGCCTCAATCCAAAAAGACGAAGATTATTTTATGGAACCGCCTAAACAATACTGACAAAGGATTCTTGGGCAGTTATTACACAGTTATGACCATGAGGCCAGCGCATAGCTCCAGGACCACCGTTCAACCATTTTGAGGCCGCTCTCTCATACGCAGCCTTCACTTGAATAACTTCAGTTGCCAGCTGCCCCAGAACACCTGTTTAGATATTTTATGCATTCATTACCAGCACAACTTAGCATTTAAAAACTTTATTGCTGTAGATATCTTTGGACCTGTCTAGTTAGATATGTTTTCAGTAATGTTTTTTTAACTTGACAGCGGCTCAAGGGCCAGCATGTAAATTTGCCTATTTAAACAACGTTGTTCGTTGTTCAAAGGGTGAGAGATGTCTTGATCGTTAAACTCATTTGAGGTTTGTTGTGTACGCTCCAAGAAATTCAATGAACAGAGCTTGCTGGAACATGTGTGTTTGGACTGTTTAAATGTGTGTTTGATGGCTGAAGAACCAGATTGCAGAATTCTTGTGTTTCCTCATGGACTAATAAGTTTTCTCATCTCTTTCTACAGTTGCTATGTTTTCTATATCGTATTTGTGTCGTGATCTAAACTTGCAGGAAGAAAGAATAGTTCAGATCTCACTTAGCTGTGCTCGGCCCTCAATTCCTGCTTTGTCTCAATGTTTTCTTTCTAAACTAGCCTATAATATGAATTCCTCTTAGGCTCATGTTCGCACTAGTTTCCTCCGTATATGAATATTGTTGTAGGAATTTCTTAATTGCTCCTATAGGATATTCATTCACGTTCCCTCTGTTAGCACGAATGAAAATTACTTAGCTGTCTTTCATTCCTTGCATCCGTTTCATACTCATTCAAACCTGATATTATTCCTTGTGCAGCTATCCTACTCTGTAGTCTCTTCTTTGCCAAAGAAAACACATTCTTCAGTCCACATCCTTGACTCCATGCCCAATGTTCTAAACCTTTTGCGCTTTGCATGCCAAACACTGCCTGAATTGATCATTCATCCCGCCAAACTCAAACAAAAAACCATGTGCATAGTAACTAGCCTGAAATCATTTCCTAAGCAAAGCTAAATCCCGAAGAGAGAGCCCTCTCTGACTGCTGGTAGGCTAGGACCGGCAGTCCAAAGCTTGGTCTGTGGTTACCTCGGCCGTATCCCTGAAGGAGCCAAGGGACAACCTGAGTGTTAACATAATGCCGACTCCACTGGGGACCTGAATCATTTTGCTCATCACTGTAAACCCCGCTTTTTGGAGAAAGTGCTCCTTTTCTTCAGAGCTTTTCGTTTTTAGTTCTGATCTTCGATGGTGGACAGAGATCAGGCACTCCAAAGTAAAGGCATCCACCTGGCGACTCCACTTCATTTTCACTCAAGACTCCACTGAGGAACGAACCAATTCGACAACCAAATAGTCCATATTCCAAAGCATTATCAGCAAGACAGGATGACTGGGTTCGTGGAAGATCTTTCATTTGGTAAAGATTTAGATGTATTCAGGGAGAGTTTATCAAAATTTGAGCTTGATGAAGAATTTTTCAAATTGATGTT